>JAPYZT010000170.1:0-45726 GCA_030522965.1 Tryphoninae sp. A BG-2022a | reverse complement strand
ATGAAACTTGCACAAATTTATGGAAATCAAGTATGAAAAATTTCAATAAAATTTCGATAAATTTCCTCGTTACTAACCTATCGAATCGTTTTTACCTTCGTTACAAATACTACCTTTCTATCCTTACTAAGATTTATAAATCGTGCATTTGGTGCAATTCTATTCGTACAAATTCCTAGAGAGGGAAAGAGAAACTACTAAAAGTTCGAAATCGTGTTAAATGAAAAAAAGGGAAAAAAGAAAGTTGCACAAATTTATGGAAATCAAGAATGAAAAATTTCGATAAATTTTCTCATTACTGCTGTATCCATTTGTTAACTTTACCTTCATTACAAATACTACCCTTCTATTCTTACTATAGGATTTATAAATTGTGAAAATTTCATTAAAAAACGAAATTTTTGTGTTTTTGTGTTTTTGTATTTTTCTTGAAATTGGGAAGTCGTCCGAAAAACGATAATTGTCGATATATCTATACAGGGTACGTAATGGAATCGTGAGGGGGATATAGTGATAGGCACGTACAGGGTCGTCGAGATACGATACGACAGCCGCAAATATGAAGATTGCTAAATGAGCCGTGGCCGTCGGCTGTCGCGCGGCTCGCAAGAAAAACGGTCTCTCCCCAGTTTCTCTATGTACACACCATGGAGCACATGGAAACACACAGAAACATACACACACACATGCACTTGGCCAACAGAAGCGACAGCGTATACGTCCCCACAGGGTGCAAAAGTTGGGACGCAAACTGCGCGCGAAAATCCAACTATAACGGGTGTCGAAAAATTATACGAAAATAATAATTTCATAATAAAACCTGCATCGACATAGATTTTCTGCAGTTTCCTTTTGTCCACGGCAAATGGAACAGGATAGAGAAGTATAAAGCGATAGATAATTTCATAATAATTAATTGCCGTGAGAACAAAATTAATGCGAATTATCGATCAACTCGAACGTACAAAATTTCACTATCGAATCGATTCCACGATTTATAAAAGATAAGAAGAAAAGAATTTAAACAACATTCGATATGTCAAAAATTTATGGCAATTCGCTCCCACAATTTTATTGGAATATTAATACGAATAAAATTAATTTCTTTTATATGATAAAAACAAAATTTTAAATGAATCTTATGTATATATTTTTTCGTTGTCTTCTTGGCTATGCTTGAGACAAATTACTTTGGTCCTTGGCTCAACTTTTGACTATATGAACCTTGAGATTGTGAATTTCGGACACCCCGTAGAGAGGAATAAAGACAGGGAAAAACCAAGTCCAGGGGCAAGAAGAAAGGAGGAGGCGAGTATAGCAGCGAGAGAAAGCGAGAGAGGTGTGATAAATTCGTAGGCAAAGGCGCGGATCACAGCACGTCGACACCCCAAAGAGTGATTGTCATCGAGAACGAGCGCGAAGCGACGCCAATCGACGCCGACGGTCCGGCGATTCGATGCGTAATACGGTAGGGATTTTTTTTCCTTCTTTCGTTCTCTCTCCTTCGTTGTGCATATAGGACGATATATATATATATATATGTATGTATGTTCTATATATTGTTATTACCGAGGGCATTGCGTGCGAGTCAAGAGAGAGAGAGAGAGAGAGAGAGAGAGAGAGAGTAAAGAGCCAAGCCGATCATTTAACGAACAGCACACACGAACGAGTACGAATAAACGAAGGGTGCAAAATACAAGGATCGGTGGTAACTGCCACTCTAATGGGGTACAATCGTGATACGATAGGGGCGTTGGTATATACCGAGGGAACTATAAAATTTGTAACGAGGTGGGTGATACCGTTTCGTTTTTATTTTTAATACTTTCGATACGTGGGAAGTTATTATTATTATTATTATTATTATTAGGTAATTTTATTTGCATAAGGCTGTATCAAAGACTTTTTTTTTACAGAAGTCTACATCTAATCTTACATTTCTATTTCCCTTCTTACATTTGTTTCGACAAATTTCATCTAGTTCTTTGTAATACTCGCAAATATCTTTCTGTATTTGTCTACCTAGTATGTTAGGTTGGGGAAAAAGAGATCCATTATTTTTGGATGTAAATGCAAAATTTGGACGAAAATGGTTTATGATCGATCTTTAGCTCCTGGGCAATGCTACGACTGCAGGGATGTTGATCAACTTTGATGGTTTCTGTAATTTATCGACATTTTCGATCGCGGACCTACCTCCGCGAAATGCATCTTTAACATCAAAGATAATCGAATGGAATCGATGAAACCAACATTGCGCGTAATTGGCTGTTACCAAATCGGGACCATAAACACTATTCACAGTTTCACCCATCTGGCTTATATTTTCGCTTTTATCAAACAAAAACTGTAAAGTGTATAGAATTTTCTCTTTGTTGAGATCCATTTCAAACACCCCGTAAGTCACAACTGAATGGACCAAACGATGGTTTACGAGAAATCCATCACTACATCCATCTACCAATCTAATATTTAATATCTCCCCCTTTATTTCCATTATATCCATTTTTTTCTTCCACTCCTCTGCTGCTGTTCTCCTTGCTTTCTCTGTGACGATCTCCCATCCTCTTTTGCATAACAACAGTTGCTCCAACGACTCGTTCTTTTTTTCCTTAAAAATCCTGCACAGCCAATCCTTTTTCCCTCTCATTCCTGCCCTCCCTATATTCCTACTACTTGGAAACTATTCTTACTAATGGGCAATACTTTTGCATAAAAATTCAATCGTTGGGAAATGATCTTGAGACGAGTTTTAAAAAAATGAAGCTTCGATTAATATTAACGACGTGGAATAATTAAGCTCGATCAATTTTTTATTTATTATCGAATGAATTAATTCACGCGTCGCAGTGAAATTTTGGATGAACGTATGTCGCAGGTATACCCGTGGTTATTAAACCGATATCAGAATTTCTTATCGCTCTTCTTTCGCAGTTTTCTCTCACCCCGAATACTCGTCCGCTCTTCTCGCCCTCCTCGAATCTGCATAATGCTTATACGATAACGGTAGGTACCGCGATGCGGCAACGTGGTTGACGTGAAAAAAGATACGGATAAGCGATCTAATATGGAAAAAAGGTTTTTATTTAGCAAAATCGTCCCACGCCTTCCACATTTTTTTCATTCTTCTTTTTTGCATTCGATTGATTTCCTTTTTCTTTCTTCTCTTCGTATAAAAATAATTCTATCGCGTTATTAAAGGGTAACGATTGATTCGTATAATCGAAGTTAATTATAAAAATCGATTGTTAATATTGAACATTTGGAATTTTTGATGAATGATCGAACATTTATCTTCAAAATCTCTATTTCCATTCATCACCGAAGCAACGTCGCTAGCGTGCTCTTTATTAATCAATTATCGATGAATTCAAACTAGTCGTCTCCTGAATTTGTGCGAATATCGTGAAATCGTTGGATGGCCTTGCACGCGGTAAAGGTCGTCCATCGATCGTCAACCATGGTAGCCATGGACCACCGGGGTAAAGCGGAAAAGAGCGGGGATCTACACCAGGATTTACCTGGGGTACCAACGCGTCCCAATAAATCGCTAGAAAATCTCGCAACTCGCTCACTACCTGCAAAACAAATATTATTTAATTAGAAAAAGAAATTATAGCAAGTCTCGATGATTATTCGTGAAATAATAATTAATTTATTTAATTGATCTTATCGATCGATGACGAAATTGATTTGTTTCGGAAAATCGTTTAACCCTTTGGAATATTGTGGTAACTCACATTCCACTTCGATATTTTGTTTATTTTTCCGATTTATTGACTTTTTTGCGCATAGAGATCTGAATTCTTGTATTTTTAGTTACTTTAGTAATAAAAAAAAAAAACAAAAAAACTCAGTCTATTCGACGCGATTGCTTATAATATAAGATTTATAAATAAACAAACTTAAAACAAACTTACGTTTTTTTTTTCGAAAAAATTATTTTTTTCAAGAATCTGTCCAAGTAAATAACTTGAAATCTAGTGAGAGTGAGTTTTTGGGATTATTGATAACGAATCCGATGTCAGATTCTTGACATTCAAGATGGCAGATCCAAGATGGCGGACGCTAAAACATAACTCTACGAGAATATTGATGTAAATTTTTACTCAGGGCTTTTTGCTGTCACTGATTACAAATCCAATCTCGGATTCGTATAATTCAAAATAGTGGATCCCATATAACCGACATCGATACGAAGAATTCCCTGCCATTGTCGGCCATATTGAATGCACTATTTTCAATTACGCTAATATGACATTTTTTTAAATCAACGACTTCGAAAACTTCCCAGTACAAACTTTTATAGATATTCTCCAATATTTTAATTCCAATATCCGCCATTTTGAATTTTCTGAATTAAACAAAATGTAAGTATGTTTCCAAAGGTTAATCATTTCATCGACGACAAATATGTTCTCGAAATAAATTCGAACCGCACCTCGGGATTTTGGTCGGAGACGTCGGTAGTCTCGCAAGGATCGGCAACAAGATCGAATAAACAACTGTCTTTACAATTAGCCGGTACGAAGGTGTGAGGAGAACAAACAACTTTGTTCGCATCGCGAAGTGCCAATATCTCTGCCGTTTGGGCTGGTTTGCTGTCAATGGTATTAGCGATCGCTAGTGCAGCCATCGATTGCGTTACCGATGTGACGTTGTACGGCGGTGCCGCTGGATCACCATCGCCCACGTTCTCACCCAGATAATACCCATATGGGTCGATCGCACCTAAAAAATCAGAAATTTAATTCATCACTTTGATTTGTCCTAAATAAATAATTAAAACTCAACTCGACGAAACGAAGTTTAATAAAAAAAGAAATTAATTCACGATAATAATCGATTTATCGATCGGACGAATATTTTAATTAATTAATTACTGCAACTCGAGCTTATTCAAAAAATTAATGGGATTGAAATTATTCGTTAATGACCGACCGGTTAAATATTTAAATCGTCCTTTGATCGCCCCACTAGAATTAGTTGCCTCGTCGATATTAAGCAGTAGCGATCCACGGTAACTCAAAGCTCCTTTACTAATCGCTTCCCACTGACAAACACCATCGATCTGTCCGAGATCCTCGATATCTCCACCGGCACGCTTATAGAGCGTTGGCAACCAATCGGTAATGTGAAAATAGTCCTTGTGTATACGCTTTGGTTTTTCAATCAACGGCGACCACACAATGGCGGGAACGTGAACACCTCCTTCGAAGAGGAAAAATTTTTCCTTCAAAAATGATTTACGATCGATTATTTCATATTGATCAAAAAAACATTGTCAAGATCGTTATCGAACATAAGAAAAACAAAACAATAATTATCGGGAATAAACATTGACTTACTCCTCGATAGGGATAGTTCGATGCGGAATTTGCATGAACGCCGATAGTCATTCCTCCATTGTCGGACATAAAAACAATTATCGAATTATCGAGCATTCCTTTCTTATTCAAAGCCTCGACAACTCGACCAACCGATTCGTCCATAGCCGTCACCATACCTACGATTAATTCGAGGCGAATTAATTTCAAAAATGTCCTTTTAACATTCCACAATAATTACAAAACATAAAAGATTCTTCAGTTTCTCCTGAAATAATCATTTTTAATTATAAATAAATTAATGAATAACCAGCGTATAATCTTCTCGAATAATCCGAGATGTAACCAAAGGTCTCGTTCACTTCTAGAATATCGCGAACCTCTAGGCCATGTTTGATACCAGAGGCGTGAGGTGCCGGATGCGAAAAATGTAAATATAGTGGGACGTAGGTGTCATGATTAGCTATCACGTTCTCCGCTTCGCTCGTGAATAAATCCGTAGCGTATATGTTTTTCGGTTTCCAATCGACCGTATAATTATCCACAGCATCACGATGAAGATCGTAACCGGGAAATCCCTTTAGGGACAAATTAAAATTGAATCCATTTATTTATTGTCTTTTTTTCATAGATTGTTCGTTAAAAATCAAAATGAAAAATAAATAATAATAATGAACTCACGATCGTCCAATCTTCGATAATGTATTTAAAGTATCTCAAGTAACCGGAGTAATAACCGAAGAAGGTATCGAAACCGCGACTGCTCGGTAGATAAGCATCGGCGTAATAACCAACGTGCCATTTTCCAACCAGATGAGTCGCGTATCCCAAATCGCGAAAATACTCCGGGAAAAGTGTGAAATTCAATGGTATTGCACGTGGTTCTCCAACTGACAACGGATGTCCTTGCATTCCTACAGGAAACAGAAACACGAATAATAATAATTACTTAACCATTTTGCCGATATGTTTGGATAATCGAGAAAAATCGATCGAAATTTAATTTAATTCAGATTTGCGAGTCTTTTTTTCCCCTGGATAACTATACACAGCTGCGAGTGTAGTCGAGCTGAAGAATCTAATTTCATTCCTATTTGACTCACAATCTCCGTGATAGCGCGATAATTATAATACCGATACCGAGAGCGACAAGACTTACCGTTTAACGACTATCCCCATGTCGAGCCTGCGTTCAACTTTCGCTTAGATTCAATGCGGGTATGACATACAAATATTTAGAACGTCGTGCAATTAAAAAAAAAAGCATCACTATGTATATGTTAAAAAATGTATAAATAATTAAAACTCGTCGGTAATAATGAGTAAGATTATGCAATAACGATTAATATTATCTTTGAAGTAACGACGATGTCATACGAACCTGTTCTGATTGGATAATTTCCCGTCAAAAATGCGGTTCTCGATGGTGTACATACAGGCAGAGCGTAATGATTGTCGAGTATGACACCGTTGTAAGCCAAAGCGTCTATATTCGGTGTTGGGATTTGATTAGAACCGTGATAACTCACGTCGTTCCAGCCCTTAGCGATTAATTCGATTATTATTATTTTTTACATAGTTTGACAAAAATTATTTCAATGCAATTAATAATTTATTCGTTGAAAAATCATGTTTATATCGTACCATATCGTCAGCCATGATAACGATGATATGAGGCTTTTTAGGTTGAAGTTGCGATAAGCCATGACGAGGTATCTCCAGGAACAAGTAGAGAACGACGCATGCTCCCAGTGACAAACTGAGCATTGCAAGAATCGTTTTTATTTTGGATATTGCCACCATTGTCTCAATACGACGGAATCACCGATTAAAAATACACTCATACACAATGGAAAACGATTTTTTTAATTGATCGAGTTTGAGAAAAAATTTTGAAGTTTTAATTAACGACACGGAGTAAGATTTATTAGTTTTTAATTTGTATAACTGATTCGAGATTTTCTTTTTTTCATTTAAGAAAGTAAAGTGTTTACACGGAAACGAGTTTCGAGGTAAAACGTGAAGGTTTGTGGAAAAAATCGTGGAACGAATGAAGAAAAGAATGCGAATCGGATATAATTTTCCTTTCTACACGGAAGTTTCATTAAATCAATCACTCTTCTGTCAACTCGGTATGTAAGCACTGAATGAACTATCGCTCTTTATTACCCACCCACGCGGAAATGCAATTTTTCCGAAGTAATTGAATGGTTCCACGTACGTAAAGACAGACGCACATACAAACGAACATATATATTTATATTTATGTTTCAGTGCATTCAATGTTTATCATCAATCGAGGATATTAATAGAGGGGACTCATCCATTTTCACTTTTTATTTTGTTTTAATTTGTTTCTTTAATGATAATTAATTCAAGTATATAACGATATACGATGTCGAGGAAAATATACTTTTCTTTTTTTATTCAGTCATATTTTCGTGAACTCCAGAAGTTTGAATTTTAAACGACACACTTTAATATTTTTACTAGACATTGAACCCGGTTCGTGCTGCTTTTAACAACATACATAAATTCCAAGTTGACTCGTTTCTTGACAAAGAGTGTACTGACAACTAATGGAAGTTCATTGTAGTTTGCGATCGTCGAGGTGAGTGATAAGAGCGGTGCTTCTCCCACTTTAACCAACAGGTGATAGGAAAATGATTGAGAAAACGTGATGTGAAAAATATATGAAGAATGTAGAATTGGGGATAATAAAATAATTAAAATGGCATGATTTATGGATTTTATTAATTAGTTATGTTGTTATCGTATAATTAGGCTTGAGGACACTGAGTTGAAGACTTACTATTTGGAATTTCTCATTGTGGGTTCAAACTAACAGAAAAATGTTAAAAATTATTGCAAGCGTCGATATTTCCAACACGATCCCTTGGCACGTTCACGATATATGACAGTTTGGCATTGCACTTTAATCAGTATTCCTCAATGTATCGTCATTATCACCGAAAGTGATTGAAGCTATGGTCAAAGCTTGATAACTCGTTGGTTCAGATTGAATTTCGAATTTATAGATCCGCATTTGCAGGATAGGAAATGATAAGTCACTTATGCTCAAATATCACTTTTGTAATAATAGAAATTTACAATTCGGATTTACTTTTGTACTTGCGATCGTTTTATAATCATAATTGGGAATTTTTATTTATTATTGATGTAAATATAATTTTCCCAACTAGGAAATAATTTAAAGAACAATCAATCTATAAATTCTACGACAAAACGTGAGGGAGGGTTAAATTAATCGGAATGGTAGATTTTCGCGATGCTGGGTCTCCGTTCTTGTTTAGTCGACAGAAAAATGCACGAATAACATGTAAAAGAGGTTGTCGCGCACTCGATAAGCAGCCAAGGATCATCCAGCTAGGTCAATTTTTGTGAATGTGATGTCAGTTCAAAAATTGCGATTTTCAGGATCCACTATGCCTTTTTCTCTTCGAGTTTTTGAGGTATTGCAAAAAATAACGTTATATTCTTCATCATGCGATAAATTTCCGATTCCGTAACCACCTTGTAAAAATTTTTTGGGAATCATAAATTTCCCGCGTAACACGAATATGACCAAATAAAAGGGTTTTGGAGAAATACAAATATTTTCCACGTCGCCTAGGCGTTTTTTTGCAGGTCCCCGTGCAGAAAGGTTGACAGGGATACCCTATGCTCAATCAAACCCTGATTGATCCCTGAAACAGGATTTGTCATAGATTCCCCAAAACCGGCATCCCGTTTCGAATCCAACTTGCATCAGTACCAGCATATGTACGATGACGATGGTATAATTTTGAAAATGGTGGCATCACTTGTATTTTCGGTATTATGGCTGTCTATCTGGGTAGGTACTCTTAAATTCCTATTTAAGTCTCTGTTTTTAATCATAGACGTTCGCGGGGTGCAGCCCTTCCTACGAGTCCCAAAAATCGTGATTTTCAAGGAATCGCCACGGCCACAAAAATAGATCTATCCGTACGATTCTTAGCTGGTTCTCAAGTGCTCGGCGAGTTCTTCAAAAAGTTATTCGCGAAATTTTCTGTCCACCGAAGGAGAACGGAGGTATTCACGAAAAGTCGATTTTTCGAGGTTTTGCGGTATCTATCGAAATTCGCCATATTATATTCCACTGAATTTGAACCCATTCTTAAGCTCCAAGAATCTACGTCGATCGCAAATTTTCCATACAACACGAGTATCACCTTTTCATTCTCGATTTGTCTGAATTGTTCAAGGAAAAGTCGTAAAAACTTATTCTCGATGTTTCACCTGTAAATTGCCAAGGAGCCCTACATGTTTTCCCAGTTCCAATTCAGAATTCAATTCCTTCGCTTACAATGATGGTAAGTAAACAAAAATGATCACTGCTTCCAATTACAGGGATTGTTAGGATTAAAATTGTCAATATTTAGCATTCAATCTGGATAGGCAAATCAAGGTTTAGAAATCACCATAAAATAAAAATTAATTTTTCACATAAGTATTATTTTTCATTAACTTTGGAATGTACATCAGTAATCTACCACGTCGCACATTCTTATACAATTCGTGATAATCCATTTGTACAATTTCGCTACGTCGACTTTTAGTGGGAAAATATATTACGGTCGAAAAGAAATGGTAAAAATAATAACTGTCAATAAATAAATATACTACAGGTTTGTGCAAATACTGAGGACGGAAAAAGAACAGGCGACAAATATTCTGGTTCTTAAAAAAAAACAATTTTTCAAAATTACACCGGCGTCGAGTATAATTTAAAAAAAAAAAAAAATTACAATCCGATAAACAATTCATTCATTTAAAGAAAGAGAAAAACCGAAAGATCGGTATGAAAAATCTTTCGGGAATGTTAATACGTTTCAAATTTTCGCGCGGATGAATATTTCAAATGTCTCAATTACTAAACAAAAATACGTTACAAAACTATAAAATCAAGTCTAATCCGTGTTATCGGATTTAAATGTGATTGGTAAGATCGGCGAGTTCGAATTCTACGACGTGCAATTTTTGATCGTTCTCGATAATTGTCGAGAGCTCGTTATCGACGCTCGTATAAAATATCGCACTATTCCTCTTTGAGGGAAAAGTGTCTTTCAGTCAAATAAATGCCCGAATAGCGACGATCGTCACGACCAAACCGATATGCGCACAAACGGCTAATGTGCTAATGGCGGTCGCTGCATTGTAACCATAGAGACCATCCATGGGACCGGAAGTGAGCCAAGGCTTCCAAGTATCGTTGTTTCGTCGAGGATCGGCTAGCCAATCGATCGGTACTCTCGGCTGTTTTACGAGTACGTTTCCGTGTTTCTCCAAGAAAAGATCGAGCAGCGTGACGATCTACAAAAATAACAATTTCACTCGATCGAATCGTCGCTAAGAATAACCGATCTCTCGATCGATTTCTTTCAATCAATTCTAAATAACTCCAAGAACCTTGGGATATTGCTTCGCTATGTCGTTCGTTTCACACGGATCGGTAACAATGTCAAATAGGCAATCGGTATCGTTGCACTTGGAGAACGTATTGCGCATGGTTCTTCGACAAACCACCGAGGCTTGTTCTCGCAAACGACTCATCTGACTCGGTTGTGTCATGGGACCTTGAAGATGTGCACTTATCGAACTGGCTACAGCACTTCGATGCACCACCGTTAAATTGTACTCTGGCACTTCGCGATTCCGACCCGATTCGCCGTACCACTGGTCGTAATATCCGGCCTTGTACGAACCTTGGTAAGACGATCAAAAAATTCGATAAGATCGTTCGATAATTAATCAATTAATCGTTTCCATAACAAACTTACCTCTAACGAGTTTGAATCGCCGATGAATCGCACCCTCGGTTCTCGCCACTTCGTCGATGTTCAGCAGCAAAGTTTCCCTCGGAGTTGGCTTTCCTTGACTCAAGTGCGGCCAATGATTCACACCGTCGATGTCACCAAGATCGGTAATGTTACCGCCGGCTGCTGCGTAAAGCGTCGGTAGCCAATCGGTAACGTGAATCAAATTGTTCGAGACATTCGCCATTCCATGAAGCCTCGGTGACCATATTGCAGCTACTCCTCTCACTCCACCCTCGTACAAAGTATACTTCGTCTGCACGATTTGAAACATTAAAAATCGTTATGAACATTCTTGTAACGATGAGGATTTATAACTAACGACTGTTTAGATTTTTTTACTCACTCCTCGTAGAGGATAATTCGAGCCCCAATTGCGGAATTTGCCGATAGAGGGCGCACCGTTATCAGTGAGAAACAGTATTATCGTGTTCTTCAACATTCCCTTGTAACCGAGCGCAGTGACAACGCGACCGAGAGAATCGTCCAAAGCAGATACCATTTCTTAAAGAAGAATAATCGATTCGTTAAATATTGAAAATATGATTTTACATTGGAAATATATTTCTTCTTTGTTTACAGTCAGTAATGGAATTGGCTTACTCGCGTATTTTCGTCGATTGGGCTCGCGGATGTGCTCGAACATTGGATCGTTATAATTGCTAATCGGAACTTCGAGAGGTGCGTGAACTCCCAAGTGTGATATCTGGAGATAAAGGGGATTCGAGATGTCATGATGGTCGATTATTTTCTCCGCTTCCTCGGTAAACAAATCGGTCACGTATTCGCCCTGTAGATCGTAAGCTGGCGAGTCTCCTCTTTGCATATCGAAGCCACTCATGTTCTAACGAGATAATCAACGATTCGATAAAAAGAAATCAAAATTAACAATTTTTTAAATAATTGACAATTGTTTAAATAGAGAATTATAGAGATAATTTTTATTTTAAAGACAATTTTAAAAGTCGAGAATTTAAAAAATAATTTTAATAAAAATGAAGTTATTCGGTCTGTAAAATGAAGAAGAATGATAAACTCACTCCTTGCGAGTATCTGTAATCGAAGTAAGCTATGTGACTGTTGTAATAACCGAGGAAAGAGTCGAAACCGCGATGCAGCGGTGTGTGTTGCCGAGTGTGAAAACCCAAGTGCCATTTTCCAATTAATTTCGGCGAATATCCCAAATCTCGAAGATGTTCTGGTAATATTCTTATGTTCAATGGTAGACCACGTGGCTCACCGCCCATTATTCCTTCACCTTGCATACCTACATATTTACCATTTAAATTATCATTCGATCCAACCATAAAACGATCTTAATTTTCAATCAAACAAACAAAGTTCATAACTTAAATACAATTTTGTTTTACCCATTCTAATAGGATATTTTCCGGTGAAGAATGCTGCCCTGGTAGGCGTGCAAGATGGAAGAACATAATGTCTGTTCAATATTAATCCATTGTAAGCCAGAGCATCGATATTCGGCGTTGGAATTTGACTGGAACCGTGAAAACCAACGTCGTTCCAGCCCTGCAAAAAAACAGAAGATACAAATATTTAACAACATTGACTCGCTATAAATCTCATTCCTCGGTAAGAAATAACAATTAGGTATAATCGATGAAATTATGAGCTTTTCTGCAACAACTGTTGAGAAACTAAACTGATAGAAGAATGCGGAAATTAAAGAAGCTATAATGTGAACTTTAGAGCCAACTGTACTGCTCATTACTGCAAATGGGTGTCAGGTTTCGGCATATTTTTTTCCAAGGGTGAAGTAAGAACGTTGCATAAGCTACTAAACTATCTACTCCACTTTTCCTCCCTCTTCTTTGAATTTAGTATATGTGCTGCATCTTCTACACATACGTACTTGCTTACACATACTTGCATACATAACTTGCTGACTCATATATATATATGAGTTGCTAACGCATATATATATATATATGAGTAAGTAAGTTACTAGAACGACGGAATTCTTATTTGTTTCAGCTTTCGTGAGTCACCGTGGCAAGGGAAAAGGGGAGAAGGAAGAGGAAGAAGAGATCTTCTCGACGTTCTGTCGCAGACCGCCCTGGCACAATCGACATCCTCATTCCACGTGTGGGTGTTCTCATAACGCCATAGTGAGAGCTCACTACGACTAGCTTCGCGTAATTGTCTTAACTAAGGCTCACGCGGTAATTCAAGACAATTCAAACCCATAGCACACGGTTATAATCTCACTAAATTATACACATATGTAGAGAAGCTGAAAAGAGTAACTAAGAGCGTGTTGTACCCTCGGTCAAAGGAAGGGGGAGGCACGTTGTCGCCTTGCATCTAGGTGGGCGAGCTTTTTCACTTTGACAACAATACGCAAATTTGCGATATCCGCTCTTCTTATCACTGTTTCTCTAGCGAGCTTCCGTAAACTTTGCATGAATCAAGCAAATCACTATTCGTGGGAATGTTTTTAATATTGTTTTCTTCGCTTTAATCAATACACCTGTGTCGAAACATTTATTTTACAAATATTTTGTATTAATGTTTATCGTGAAGAAATATCGAAATGGAAAAAGTTATCGGGTTCGTTAAAAATCGCGTGTGGGACTCTTGAGCTAATTTTCATTAATCGCTGTTCCTTAGCTAGCTAAGTAGGCAAGGCATCTACAAAGATAACAACAAGTCGAAACCCAGAGAAAATACCAATTTTTACATGGAAACCAAACAATGGAAGTGATAACGATCAAAATTTCAAATAATCTTTTTTAATTATTACAAATTCCAAACAAATACATCAAATATTTCAGTGGATTTATCTTCATCTGACAATGTATATTGACAATTTCCGCAAACAGATAGTGAACCATACAAAAATTTTGTTTATTTACAAACATTAGAAATGTATTTAAACATATTTGTATAATTGTCTATGATCTTTTTTTATTACAAACAAAACAAACCAACATCGTACCAGATCGTCAGCCATGAAGACGATGATGTGCGGCGCGGCTTCATAATCACCGTTAGTGTAATTCAGGCACAATCCGATCGAGACGAGTACGAGACTCGTTCTCGATAAAAACCCGAACACCATTCTCAATCACCCTCGCAGAAATCGATGATATCTATAACGTATATCACTGATGGAAAAAGCACACGCACGTGCGATTGTATCCGCTGGTACGTCGCTGAGTTTAGCTTGCAACGTAGCTTCGCGCAAACACCACGGGTACACCTTTTACGATCCTTCTTTATCGTTGATCTCGCTCGCTCTCTCTCTCTCTCTCTCTCTCTCTATCTTTCTACCCTCGTCTCAGATATTTCTTCTTTACTCGTTACCTTATTCTTTTTTTTGTTTAATTTGCAACGTCAAGGAGCAACGAGCATCGAGCAAGGTCAGAACATTGTGCACGCAAGAGCAACTGAAGATTCTCCAGAGTAAACGTTCATTTATATAGTCCACCCACGAACCAAGGAAGAGAGAAGCCGGTTTTACAGATCATAATTGAATGAAACAAGCAAGCATATGTTGACGCAGAGAGATGAAGAGAGAAACGGTGAGCTAGAGATAGAGATGTCTCTCATCCTCGATGGGGTATGTCTAAGACACAACTAGTCTTACTAATCATTGCACCAATGAAAGAAATACGTGCTCGAAACTTGGACCTCTTCTCGTCTTACACGCGTCGTTACCCATATTTATCCTCTGTAGTTTGTTTTCTTCCTTCTCTTGTCTTCCTTGCCCACATTTTAACGTAATGTCTGCGACTGTGTTCTTTTTTTTCTTCTTTTTTTTCGACGTACAATGACGCCTGTGCACTTAACGCTGTGTTTAATTCTTTCTGGAATTTCAAGGATGCTTGTGATGTTTTAATTTATATTAATTTATAAATGAAAATTGATTTAATGAGACGTATATTAGGATATTTAGGTAAACACGTGGAAAATGTGTTTGGATGGTACGATATTTGTTGCATTGAATTTACGATGCATCTTTTATTATTCTTCAGAATTGAAAGTGTAAAGAGCATTTAGACTTGGTCAGTTTCTTTTATCACAATTGTCACGTTTCGTTTATTAAACTCCAAGAATTATGGAAATTTTACTATTCGACTGAAAGTCGAGAACATATAAATTATTATATTTTAGTTAAAAGAGTTTTAAGTAAAATATCTTTATTCTACCTAATTCTTCAGTTCGCTTTTAAACTATGAAAAAAAAATCACAAAAATCGACACACCCAGTGGCACATTTTTCTTCAGCGTGCAAACAAAATAGCAAGTGTTATTTTTATTTTCAATGTCATTGACCCTCTTGAATGTGGAACTATGTAACACGCGTCTTATTAAGTGCAGTGCCTCGCGAGAATTGCACACTGTGAATCGTAATCACACCCTTCGTACTCCGCAGAATGTTGTCACCGCAGTCAACTCCACCCAACTTTACATCCTCGAAAGCATTAATATCCCAGCGGGTACAATTGTGGAGATAAGTAATTCGATAAAATTCACTTGAAACAAAGTTAAATCGAGTATGCTAAAAGACTTGCAAAAACTGTTGCGTACGATGCGTATCTCGATTCTTCCTTATTTAAGATAATTCAAGGATCAGAGAAGCTAGAATAACTGTATTATAATTCTGTTCATAAGATACGCTCATAAATCTTTTCATAAATTTTGTTCTGCTTCAGATTTCTTTTTTTTTTAATGTTATCTCTGGAAAATAAAGTGTCAAAACAAAAGACTTGCAAAAACTGTTGCGTACGATGCGTATCTCGATTGTTCCTTATTTAAGATAATTCAAGGATCAGAGAAGCTAGAATAACTGTATTACAATTCTGTTCACAAGATACGCTCATAAATCTTTTCATAAATTTTATTTTGCTTCAGATTTTTTTTTTTAATGTTATCTCTGGAAAATAAAGTGTCAAATTTATGTTCGTTTCTTTCTAGACAGGAACCCTGTGCTCGTAGAATTATTAACGTATGGACATCCGGAAAGGAATATAAAGGGTTCTTACGTTACGTTTTATTCGAAGCTCCACTCGGCATCTTTGGTCTCGCGGAACTTATTAATCTTGTTTACGAGGTTCATAATTAAACCAACGAAACATCAGCGGCTCGCCCTTTAAAGGCCGTAAGATCAAGTGATGTTAAGTAGGGATGCCAATTACTTTATATTCAGTGCTTCCTTGCCGAAATGCACGGCGTTTACTAGAGACTACATGGTCCGATACTAGAGGTACTTAAGTTGGTGAAACCTTCGGTAAAAATGAATGAGTTATGTATGAATCAAGCAAATGTCAAAGTCGAAGGGCCTTTCCAGTGATACGTAATGTCTTGCAATGCCCACGTAAACTTAGGATGAGCTGTCCTAGACATAAAGATGTAAAATCATTTTTTATGTAAACAAATATGAGATAAAAGAAATATCGTTTATGTATTGAGTTATTTCAGATAAAGTACCAGAAAGGGTTTTCCATTATTATTTTCCATAATGATTTTAATGATGTATTGTACATCTGGATGACGCAAAAAATGGTAAAGTATAGTTTGGTCAATGAATGAATCGTAAACGTAAACTTAGGATGAGCTGTCCTAGACATAAAGATGAAAAACCATTTTTAATGTAAACAAATATGAGGATAAAGAAATATTGTTTACGTATTTAAATATTTCAGATAAAGTACCAGAAAGGTTTTTCCATTATTACACGAAGGCTGAAAATTCGTCTTGCATGCCCTAAATTCATGTAATAAATTCATTTTTTATATTTCTGAAAACGTGAGAGATATGCTCATGATTTTAATTGTCTCCTTTTTTTAAATGATTATTAATGATGTATTGTACATCTGGATGACGCAAAAAATGGTAAAGTATAATTTAGTCAATGAATGAATCATTCGACCTATTTAATTCATTGTGCAAGATATTAATAGTAGAACTACAGAAAGGGTAATTCATTCATTCATTCTTTCTGGTCCATATTGCGTTTGAATCAAAAGTGCGAATGGTGGCGCCATCTCTGATTCGGTGCAGCGTTCGCGAACTAATGTTCTTCTCGTCCGCTCATCGATACGTCTTGAATTTATTCAGTTTATTATTTATTTGCAAATTGTAAATCGTAGTCTCGTTATGTTTCGTAATTTTACGTTGGTTACAGCATATGACTTGTCACTGAACGTTTAATTACAAAATTATTTATTCGCTTGGTGTAGTATTGCGTCGCTCATAATTCGAAGACGTTTACCTGTAACAAAACACTGCATGAAAAATTGTTTTAAACAATTAATAACGTTGGCATTTCATTGTTGAAATTGTTTACGTTCAGGAGTTAAAAACAGAGCATTATTGCATTGTCAGTGTCAGTGGTGTGTCGCAATGTTCTCAAGAAAGGAACAGATCATTCAGCGCACCGGAAAGAACGGCGTTGGACGTTACGATTTTCTCAAGCTCCTCGTAACCGAATTTCAAACTTCAACCTCAAGAGGTAATTAGTAATTTATTCAATGAACAAACGATAGGTAATACGTAATAATATGCCCTCGTTCGACTGTAGGATCTTATATTTGTTTCGCGATGCTTTCAGATGCAAAGAAGCAAGTACTTGCTAACCTAGCAAACTTTGCTTATGATCCGGTAAATTACGATTACTTGCGTGATTTACATGTAATTGATCTGTTTCTTCATGTTCTCTCGGACAATGACAAGACCCTCGTACGTTTTGCCATCAGTGGCATATGCAATTTGTCTCTAGGTGAGTTTTTGCTAATTTACTGTCAATCTTGTGACAATGTATTTCCATAACCTATTTCCATTGTTTTCCATCATGGTTTTGGTGCACATTTTAACAAATTTGAAACTTTCCCTATATTGTATGAAAAAAGAGAGATGTAGAATATAGAACCTTTGTTGCAGATCCGATCAATAAAGAATATATCATCCAAAATCAAGGTATCGCCCTTGTATCGTCACTTTTGAAATCAAGCGACGAACAGACCATTCTCTCAACTTTAACTTCTCTCATGTTTCTTATTACCCCAGAATCCAAAAAAAAGATCACAGCTCCTGAAATTATCGATAGCATTTTAAGTTTTTCAAGGAGTAGCAACAAACGCATTAAGAATTTGGCTGAAGTATTTTTAACAGATTATTGTACTTTAGAAGAGGTGGAAAGAATTAAGCAGGGTGGACCAAACTATGCATTACAAAATATTCCGTTGCCGTCGAATGATTAGTTGGTTCAATATTTGTAGCACCAAGCATGAAATTGATGTTATTGAACCAAAAAAGCTGTGATTATATGTTTGTAACTAATCAACAGTGTTTTTAAACTTTTTGATACACGAATAGAGACGTTTGCTATTCAGCCATGAGTGAAAGAATGCTGAAAGTATTTAGAAATAGAGTGAGATTTCTCTGCACAAGAGCTCCAATAATGGAGAGTTTTTCAAATATTCCAAGAGATCTTCAAATTGGAAAAAAAGTTTCAATTGACAGGACGATAACGAATGAGGATGTAATGGACTTTGCAAAGTTAACAAACGACTACAATCCAATTCACATAGATTCACCTGTGAGAATCGTCCATGGAGCGCTTTTAAATGGTTTTTTGTCAGGTGTATTAGGAATTAAATTGCCTGGTCCAGGTACGATAGTTGTGGAACAACTGATTCGTTATCCAAAACCATGTTATGTGGGTGACAAGATACAAATATCTGTTGAAGTATTATCAGTGCGAAAGATAATAAAATGCAAGTATTCGATAGTTGCGAATTCCGAAAGAACAGTTTTAGAAGGAGAGGGCAAATTCGTGATGAGTAATCTGAGTTCCAAATGAGTTATTTTCGTTAAATAATTATAATAATCTTGTTGCAAAAGATCCACGATCGTATTTAACAATCCAATGTTATGTTTATAAATTCTGATCCACATAATATCAAGTAAACGTAAAGAGAGAAGAAAAGTTAGGTCTGTCCCAGTTACAATGCAGCAAATGCAACGTTGCAAATATCGTAAATTCGCGAACTGTGCAGTCTACAATGTATTCTTGTATTACAACATCGACATGAAAGAGAGGGTACATATATCTCGTAGTGTTGGGAATGTCTGGCTGGCATTCGAGTATAGAGGATCCACAGAACGACAAGTAATTAAAGAGGTAAGATGATTGTTAAATACAAAATTTGCATTATTTAACAGACCCTTGCAAAGACATTTTCTATCAATAATTCATTTTTATTCCATTTTTCAGTATAAAATGCGTATCCTGCCGTTCCTTTGCATCCTGTGCGTTTGGAAATCTTACGCACAAGAGAATAATAAGTTGGTTGTTGTTTCAACTTCGCTGAATGAAACGACGGCTCCTGAAAGTCCAATTGGATGTCTCTGTGGCGTTTTCTTAAGTGGACAATTCAGAAAAGGAAGCAAGGAACAACCCAAAGGCAATCCGGCACTTTTGCACGAACATTCGGATTCTTTTCCTTGCACCAGCATGGGGAACAAACTATGCACCAACAGATGCCTGGATATCGTGAGTAGAACACAAAAATATTAAAGAAATTGAAACGAATATAAAACATTAATTTATTGTGTCCAAGGATACTTTGTAATTAATTGAAAGACTCAGATTTTCTTTTTAATATGCAAAAGAATAGTAAATCACGAAAAAATCGAAGTTACTGATAATTACATGTCCCAATTACGTATGGTTCCTCGAATTTTCTCTTATCTTTGGTTGTTGTACTTTACAGATTGTGAAACATCTCCCAAATAGCCCAGCTATCCTCTGTGGCTCTATCGATCGTGATGCCCATAAAGAGCGAGTAAGTTAAACTACTTGTAAAATTGTTGTTTCAACACTCTCCTCTAATCAAAATGATTCGAAACTAATTAAAATGATTCTTAATCATCCCACAGGCTTATCTTTTCATCAAAAACTGCAAAGACGAATGGATCAACACAAACTTATCGGCAGGGCGAGAGTACTGTTGCAAGGAAGGCTTACCGTACAAGTGTCCGATACTAAGTTAAGCTTTTAAAGATAATATTTTCACCCACTTTTTTAAATTTCTCTACATGTTGAATTTCATATAAACAAAAAAATCTACATAATCGATGTATACTTCTCTTCTCCTAGTTTCTACTTCAAATCGCCCGCCCCTCGTCTAAATTTAGTCTAAACTTCCCCACTTCTTGATCCACCAAGATGTAGTCGTAAAATGTGGTGGATTCCAAGACAAAATGCTGTCGCTCGCTCGCCCAAAAAAATCTATATTTAGAACAGCGTAAAAATGTCAAATCTCGATAGTTCGGAAAATACTCGTGTTTCTCGTTAACGAAAGTTCGGAAAATCGCATTTAACCGATTGGTTCAAAGAATTAAAAAAACTAACAATGTGCTCTAATTGCACTCTAAACTGGGTCAAGTTTAGGCATAACCTTCGCATTCGTTGATCGCACATCGGCGAGAAGAAGATAATTATAGATCACCAATCAGTTGTTAGAGAGTCGCTCGCTTGACGCGTATGATTCTCTCAATGAATACCAAACATGATACCATGTTTCGTTTTAAATTGAATTCGTTACACCGAAGTTCGTGAGTCAATCGAGTTTACACCCGTGATCTTCTTGGTTGCAACCGATGCAAACATGTGCGCTCGATTACTCTCCTGCCCATTGTGTTCACAACCTGGCTTCGTGACTCTCGACGCTCTGAGAGCTGGCCTTGTCAGTGTCGCTACCAGACCACTAGCTTGTCCTGTCTGCAACGAGACGCTACTCGGCATAGACAAACTCACGATTCATCTTTTCGGACATACGATTATAGCCAACAATCGAACGGACAATCGCAAATTGACGGAAACGAGTCGCAACAACAATGAAACGAACAACGGCGAAGCGATGAATTTGCCACAGAACTGGAACTCTCACGTTAATCCAACGATCATGCCCGAACGAAATCAATCCGGACAAGTTACTAGTGAAAAAATTGCATTCTTGCCTCTAACGAACTTGAACTCCACACAGTCAGTCGCTACGATAGTTATTAATAAAGATCCTGTTCCGTCGTCCGTGACGAATTCCCAAGGTTACAGAGTTTTGGATACGATGGAAAAAAGCCAGAATCAAATTATATTTGTGCAAAATTTGAGCCAACAGCAGCAATTTTGTTCGCCAAGATTGATCAGAAGTAATGACTCTTCGACGACAAATATACCTAATCAGGAAACGTTTGAAACGTCTGCCCCGATAGTCTTTCGTAATACTTCGGAAAACGAGAGTGTACCTATGGTCACATCTACGCAAAATAGTATGGATGAAAGAGCTCGTCAGATTAGTGGAATGAATGGTGTCGCGATATATCGTCGAGAGGTTACTAGAAATAATAGCGCTGTTAATGAAGCAACCCAGAAGCAAGAGAACGCCTCACACTTTTCTCAGACGTGGATTGAAAATTTGCTGCATGAGAACAGTGAAAAATGTACCGAGACTGACGCAAAGCTTTCCATGAAAGAAGAAGACAGCTATTCTTCCGGCTTGCATTTGAATCCAACGAACGAGGAAGGAAATTATTCTGCCTATCGACCCACTGCGTTGATTCAACGTGGCAATACGGATGGCACAGAGAGCCAAACCAGTCTTCAGGATTCCAGTATTCAGATAGGGGAAAAAATGTTGAACGGAAATCATCAATCGCGACTGAATTCTATCGATGCCTTGCCACAATTGAAAGCATTTCGACTTCTCGGTATGAAGGAAAAATCCGAACGTTGCAATATATGCGGCATTCCCGTTCCTGATCGCAATATTCTTATGTTGCACAAGCAAGTAGTGCACATGATTGCGGAGAAAGACATGAATGCGACACCTGAAGAATTATTGAAAAATTATCCCTGCCATTTCTGCACGAAAGTCTTCAAAAATCGTGGCAGTCTGATGGTACACATGAGAATCGCCCACATTGGCTACAATCTTGGTAATTTCATTAATCGATAATGCTGACTGATGATAATCAATGCAACGATCAATGCAATCGTATAATAATCAATATTATCAATTCATTTGTTCACAAATCAAGGTCTCGATGCAGCATCGTTATCGAAACACAAAGAAGCTGAATTGCCCTGTTGTGAAAACGGCTACAACTGTCCAACCTGTGGAAAGAATTTCCGAAAGGTAAGAATAATCTCCTTTCAAAATTAATCTCTTATTTTACACAGCATTTTCTAATCTCATTGGTAATGACTATTTTTCATTTCTCGAATAGGAACAACATGTGACGCAACATCTAAAGACTCACGAGGGTAAACAGTGGGAATGCGACGTGTGCAGTAAAATGTTCACGACGAAGTATTTTTTGAAGAAACACAAGCGTCTTCATTCCGGTGAAATGCCGTACAAATGCACGATCTGCGACAAGACTTTTACTTTCCAGCAATCTTATCACAAGCATAGATTGTACCACAAGGACGATAAGCCTCATACTTGTGTGACCTGCGGCAGATCATTCAAAGAATTGTCAACCCTTCATAATCACGAGAGAATACACACTGGTGAAAAACCATTTGTGTGTGAAACTTGTGGTACGTTACGTTGCAAATTTCCTTTTCTTGCCATTGTAAAAAAAAATGAAATGGTTTATCAGCTTCGTGACAGAAAGAAAAAGATTTGTCAACGGGATGAATGTTAATAATGCATGCTTCATTGTTTTCCAGTTATCACTAACACTACGCGTTGATACAAAACAAAAAGATATTTGTACTACTCGTAACTTAACAGTGTGAAGCATGGGTTAACAAAAATCTCAAGGTATGTCGCTATTTGGCTTTTGTCATCAGCATTTGTATATTTTTTTAATATCAATAGAAAGTCATTCTATCAGTCACGTTTTGTTCTCAGGAAAATGTTTTCGTCAGCGAGTTTCTTATTTGGTGCATCGCCGGATACACACAGGCGTTATGCCTTACAAGTGCGTCGCTTGTGGAAAAAGTTTTCGATATAAGGTAACCAAGATGAATTTCATTATTTTTTGTACACATAAAGGACTGATGAAATTATCGCTTCAATATTGTTTAGGTGAGCCAGAGAACTCACAAGTGTCCAATCCAAGCAGAAGAATCTTCTGGCCCATCTACGTCTGAGCCGCTGATGGTAAATTCTGCTGTGGCATCGAGTTCTTGCACGGACTCCTCGACCATTACGAAAAACAGCATTTCGATTCAAAATGCATTGATATCAGATCTCTCGCCGAGCGATAACAACAAATTTATCCTTATAGTAAATACGCACGGCCAGCCAATACTAACTAGAGAGTCTGACGTAAGGACAAGTTATCTTAATGAGAAACCGAGTATCCAGTCTTTAAACAGTCACAAAGTGAGTCAAGATGAGGAAAGTGGTTTGTGGAACGGTTTGTCCACCGAAAACATTTCAAAGGTGCCTGAAAACTCACCCGTTGCTGTTGAAGAAGGCGCAAACTCTAACGAAAAATTGTCCACTGGTGACCCGAGCGATTTTTTTTCCTTGGTAATGTCGCCGTTGGAACATGATGTATCATCACCGTCTACGGAAATGGAACATTTGCGTCTATCATCACCAAGAAACAACGAAATTAGACAAAACGATACTCACGAAATTAGCGAAATTAACACGAATAATCTTCAGAGAGACTTGAACAACGCCATAGATGGAATATTTCGTGACAACTGTTCGATCAACGGTGCACTAGAAACCATTAACGAGGAGTCGCTTAAGCAATTACTTTATGGTATAGATAGGAAGGTCTAGAATACACTTTTCGTTATTATTATTTTATGAAAGAAAAACATCACGTATATTTTTTTATGACGATGCTCGATGCATCTTAGGAATGAACAGTGCCTTTATTTACTAATATACATACAAAAAATACCAATATCGTTTACGAGGTTCCGAAATATATGTCGCAGTTTATTTCTAGATTTCATGCTGCTATAGTTAAAAAAAATTCGTATCGATAATGCATCTCAAGGAAAAATGAATATCATAAAGTTGCCTTAATTCTATATCTGATTGCAAATCAATTCATTTCCTGTTGATAACTACGAGGTTGTAAAGCGATTTGGAAGTCGTCTCCATATAATTTCGAGCAGTTCGTATTTCCCGGGAATATTTTTACCCCTTCCAACGCTACGCACGCAATGCCACCATGTGTTGAAATAAGGAACTAAATGGTTGAGAGCGAGACGTACACGGTTGACCGGGGCAACCTGCTCGATCGACGAGCTGTGGAAGGGGAAAACAGGGAGCCTCATGTTGCATTATAACTATATAGAACACTATAGCAGACGACACGAACTACGGATCGACTTGACAGCTCACTTCGTATTTTCACGTGTCCCCTTGCGCATCGCATTGCGTAACTGGAGGTTCCACTTCCAGGGAGGAGCAGCTCCCGTTTTTCGGTGAGTAAGGAAAGATTAATTGTATTTAACGAACCATGCCATTTCATTATTCGAATATCGTGACATTGGCCCAATCAACTCTTACGTTTGAACCGTGATATCGATTGGAAAAAACGCATAAAAAGCTAGGTTGCCTGGTATAAACGCAAGGTGTTTTGACACGACAGGAAGGTGATAAAAAGAAAGAGACAGATAGTGAGAGCGAGAGAGAATCGTATAAACGTCATTATCAGCGACCAATTGGCTCGTAGCAAATGAGCTTTTCAACCAATCGGTACATGTCGCGGCCGAAGGCCGAGACCGGACAAAAGGATGTATCGTCGAACAGCTGTTACAAAACCAACGTTGCCACATCTTCCCATAATCGTTCTCACTGACGCGAAAATATATATATATATACGTATATGTATGCATTCCCCTTCTGGGTATCACAAAATTAGCCTATTGATCAACGTTTTCTCGTCATGACACTCTTGTCTCAATTAGTTAGCGTGACCACGAACAGAACCGTGAAATGAGCCAGATACCGTTGAAAAAAGAATTCGAAATAACCACAATTACACATTTGGGCCAATTTATTTAAGTATCTTCGTCTTAAATCTTTTAGGAATTAAACAATATTTGTATTTTCGTAGAAAGTCCAGAATCTCATTTCAATGAAAGAAGAATGTTGAATAAGCAGGTGTGAAGATCATCACGAATTTAAAACGATGGACGCCTAATGGTTTTTAAAAAGAATCTTATTTCCCGCGTCTCCAAATATCCCTAGACAGCGCGTCATCGCGGTGGACGTGACAACGTCGCATTCGGGTAAATAGTGGTTCACGATGCATATTCACATTCGTACTTGCATCACGTATATACAATACACGCTGAAACACATGTTGAAAATCAACGTTGAAATCGCCACTCGGTATATGAGACAGGGTGGGGATAGGATATAGACCGAGCAGTCGCGAATTTGATAAGCCAGTTTAGAACTTAACTTTAGCGCATACTCGCAGTTCTCATTTTTATTTTGCACCTGCGCACTTGACGACACGGGTAGCTCTATTCGTACGAAACACATCGTGACGTTCAAAATATAATACCCACAAGTCTCTCAGTGTATACGGTAAACTCTATACATCAGTTTGCACACGTACGTGAAAGAAATAAAAGGAAAAAAAATGCTGAGCCTTCTGGCAGTGTACGGTAGTGAGAACCGTAATACAGACCCATCAGACAACTCGGTAACGACCGCAAATACGATGAACGTTCGATGAAGTGATACGAACCGACAGCAAAAATTAAAAAACGGTGGAGAGGTGCGACGTGAATTGTTTTTTTTACAAATATGTCCAGAAAAAAAGATTGAACAACGCAGAATCGCGTAACGTGTGTCGCGAGTTAAAAGAATCAAATGGTAAATTGGCAATTCGTGTCTGTGAAACGACAAAGAAAACAAAAATTAACGCGGTTGCATCGGTATTAGTCATATCCATACTTATGAGGATACTTGCAATGACCACGAGTCGTCTCGCGCTACCGAGTTGAGTTTCTTTCTCTTGCTCCCTATATACCTTTCTCGTTCTTCGTGTATTGTGTCGTGCAACTGTGCGAGGGAAGGGGAAAGAGGCAAAAGCCAACTTAGCCAACAGCGGCCACAAGAGAGCGACCATAGTCAACTGCTACACACTATTATATTTCGACCACAGCAATCGGCCTGTATTTACTACAGTGCGTTTCGGTGCGTTTCAATTCTACCCCCGAGTAACCTGAGTTTATTTTGTGACGTATTTTTTTTCACGTTCTCTGCCTTTTCCCTTCGCGTTCTTTTCGCGTCGAGGGAGAGCAGTGGGGAGGGGGGGGCGTCTCCCGGCCTCGCAATTCTACCAACCCGAACCCGATAGCTAGACGCATTCCGTTGATTCGGTGGCTGGTGCTCACGCACACACACGCACACACACATTTTCGAGCATACACCAACATTCTACACGTTGCAGGCTGACACGTTACACGACCAGTCAGTTATATGTGTGTACACATTATATATATATATATAAATACGTTCAGCTACGTACATAACTACAGTTCGGTGTGCTTCTTGCTTTAGAATTGACTACAGTGCGTTTCATATGTTCCTCTCAACTATGTGTGCAGTATATGCTATAGTTATATATACACTTCGTCCTATCCTAACATACGCGTGTAAGTTCTGACGAGTGCTGCTTTGCTGCTTATACAGCTCGCTTCGCGCACTGTAAAACACTCTTCCTTCTCTCTCTCTCTCTCTCTCTCTCTCTTTCTCTGGTGCTCACTCGAAATCTCTCGCTCCAAAGAGACTCGTTCAAATTTCCCCAGGTCTGGTAGGAAAGAGACGGAGAGCTCCTCGTTCGTGTATACGTGTGAGTGTCTCTCGCCTCTGCGATCCGTTACGACAACCGTGTGTGCATGATTTTTCTTCTCTACAGTGCTTTTGTCGGTGCTCCGAGGAGTTTATGTGTGGGAGAGACTCGAGGTGGTCTCCTGGTAGTGTTGCGTTTTCATAGAGCTCGCGTCGTTCGCCAGGACATACGATTCTCTCGCTACGATAATATAAAAATACATATGTACATAAAGCAAGCTCGGTATGAAACGAGCATGCTTTTACAAAATTCAGGTAAATTACATTTCCATTATTACGTATACAGTAATAAAATTAATTCTGTATTCATCTTGAGCTTTTTATTTATCAAAATTCATAAATACACTGAATTAAAAAAATGTCGAGTGTTCGCGTTTTC
Organism: Tryphoninae sp. A BG-2022a; assembly: GCA_030522965.1. Classification (NCBI taxonomy): domain Eukaryota; kingdom Metazoa; phylum Arthropoda; class Insecta; order Hymenoptera; family Ichneumonidae; species Tryphoninae sp. A BG-2022a. The sequence continues at coordinate 18,345 of JAPYZT010000170.1, read as the reverse complement.
TTCACGATAATCGAGGTAACAGAGAGAACGATCGACGAAATAGAGTGAGAAACTGGTACCTACAGTAGGAAAAATAAAAGATAGTGTAGCGCGTGTGCGTATGTTTGTGTCTGTGGGTATATGTGTGCGCGCGTGTGGCTGCAAAGAACGAAAGAGAAACAGAGTGGTGAGAGAGGGAGACAGACACAAAACTCGTCCTCCATTACTTCAGCAGCAAGCAAATGGTGGCTCGGGAGATCTCGCCTCGCTGTGAGTAAGGGCCTTTGTATTTCTCTCGATACCACCTACGGTTTTGCTATTACGGGAAATAGATACATACGTGTATTATACACCCAGACAAATACACATAACGCATCGAAAAAATTTCCTTGTCCTCTAGGCTTGCTCAACGCGGTTATTCCTTCTAACGTTCTTCACCGCCCTCTCGAATTGTCACCATCGTGCGTTGAAAGTTCGAGAATTTTTTTCTGCAAGTTAATACTCGTACAGCTGTTCGCCTCCGGGATCTTCGAATTTAATTTACCTTTTATTTCTTCCTTTTTCTCAATAAACATTCGGTGCGTCGTTCGTTCTAATACGTATATGTCGATGTTTTAAACACGCGTGTATTATTCTAGTCGTGTATACAAAATGTCGTTTCTCTCGAGTCAATGTTTGTTGTCACTCGTTCCTGCCATCTTCCCCTCTGATTCTTTTATCAAACAATATCTGTCTGTTTCAACGAGAAGAAACACTAACTACGCATCGGTTTTGTAACAGTGACTTTGATTTTTTTTTGTTTTTGTTGGGGTGTCTGTGACGACTGGAATCTTTAGTGCGTTTGTATTTAGTATGGACATAATTTTGTGCTTTGTGAAACGTATCAAGGGTCTTCGATATTTCTAGGGGTAATTCGGGAATACATCGTTCGATTTTGTGGCATAGCGTTTTCTTCAGTCTCTCAGCATTGGACAGACTTAACTCGACGTATTTTCAGATATTGTTGTTCTTTTTTTCTTCGACATCCTTATCGCTCGACGAGTTTTATGACCTATAGATAGTGGGAGTTGGAAGATTTCAATCTATTTTCACTGCGCGTTTCTTTTTTTCTGTGCGTATTTTTTCTTTTTTGTGGACTTAAATGTAATGTGTCGAATCGATTATTTTCAATAGAGAATTTTCTTTATTCGAACAACCCTGGGTATCGATTCTGTCGAGGAATTTCAGAGATACGTTTAGATACCTAGTTGCAAATTTTTATTAACCAAGTGATAATATTTTATTTTCTTCACCTTCTCCAGGTTACTTCAGACGTTTCAATAGAATTGTAAATTCTGTGTACTTCACTTTCGTGCATCACCCAGGGAAGCAGTGCAACCAATCGAGAGTTCTGTTACTAGAATCTTTGTGCTCGTCGAGTTCCAAACGCAATATCATTTTGTGTTTCAACGACGTCAGTGGATTTTAACTTTCAGTTCAGGTTAAAAGTTTCATTCGATTCATCGACCATTAATCTTACCTTTGGCGAAACGCTTTGTTCTTGGTCACCAATTCTGGAGAAGACATTGTTTGGCTACGTCTTCATAATTGATGTCTTTTAGACAATAGTTCAAACATTGTGGTTAAAATTATGTATTTGAGAGATTCATTGAGTATTTATTCTTCATTGACGGATCGAATCTTTATTTCGTCATATCTAAGTTTTCTAACCTAACATTCGTTAGTGAAGTATTTTCCTGCAGAAAGAGTTTACCATGTGTAAGAATAATGCTGAAGTTCTCAAGATGATTTGTCAAGGCCTCCTCCCGTCATTCATACATCGGAGGAACATATCTGTAAATATTTTTTCAAACCTTGCCTGCGCTCTGTTGTGCACATATCTTCATATGTTCTTTACTATGACTGTACAAGATTAATCATATCACCATATGCATTTTTTTATTATTCTCAAGACACAACAGTCGGAACTGCGAAGATTTATACAATCAAGCGTCCAACTCCTCATCGTCGCTTAGTCATAAAGTTTTTTTTTTCTTCGATATATACATTTGGTTCGTACCCTACATTTTTGTAAGAACAAATCATATATTATGCTCCGAGTTGCATGTTCTTCATTAATCGATCTTAATTTGTTTCTAGAATTCGTTGCATTTGTTGTTTCCAGGGAATTTCATCATTCCCTTTGTTCCTTGAGCCATTTGGCAAGACTGGTGACAGTTATCATTCGGAAGCTTTACATTTATCTTGAAAACAACCTTACACGCTACGATATCCTTATCATGAAAAATCATCGATTAGTTATAAATTATACTTTTTTCGTTCCATCACTCACGTCATTTGCATAAGATCTCGTTCATTCACTCGATATTTTGTATATTTCATTCTCCCTGTGTCTTACACAGAGCATAAAGACTGCTCGCATCATCATCAAAGTTCTTTTTTTACTCTATTATCAACTGCGCATAATTTTTGTTGAGTGAAACATTAATCAGCTTTGGAAGAAATTAATGTACTCTGTCGAATCTCGTTCTGTAATTCGTCCGTTCTTTTAATCTTTGTACTGGACAAAGGCGTTTGTCCCTGTATCAATTGTTCAACACGTACTAATTATCTCTTCTGTTTTAATTTCATTTTTCAGGCAGAATAGTGGCATGCGTCGATTAATCTATGGCAGATCAACAAGATCAGTCGTCGTCCGGGGGGTCTGTAGAGAAGGCCAGCACTTCAGCAGACACCTCTAAGCCGATAAGGGGGAAGAGCAACGCGAGCGGAAGTACGACTTACAGAAAACGACAGAACACGGGCACGGTTACGTTAACGTTGGCCGAGAAAAGACGAAAGCAGGCAAACGGTGATCCTTCACAATCGTCCGAAGTCTACAACGTTCCGACACACAGACGTTCCGTTGATTCATCTTCCAAAACCGAGCACACCAAAGCCAAAGCGGAACGTAAAAGTTATGGCGCTGGCCTAGGATCTTCAGTAGGTGAGGAAATACTTCACTATTTTAAAGCTCCAATTTCTTACCGGTCCAAATGATCATTTTTCACTATCTTTGATAAATCAAGCTTTGGTTCATACACTGTCTATGATTTATTTTAAGAAAAATACTTTTCATTCAATGTAAGAATTTTTTCAAAAATAATTTCGACAGAGAAGGTGAATTTGTCGATGCACAAAAAAATCGATCAATCTGCCCTTTCAGACCCGGACTGGAGACAGCAGAAATCACAACAGCCAAACAATAGTGTGAGCAGCGGTAGTACGAGAGCACGAGCTTCGGGCAGATCAAACGTGCCGGATCACAATTCAGCTCCTATTGATTGCGTCGCGTCTCGTACGCGCTCGAGAACACCCCAAAATTCACAAAGTTCGGTACAAGGGGCTACGAGCAATTTCGACGTATCGTTGACGGGCTCTTACAATAATAGAAAAGCATCGACCTCGCACACGAATTTTACGTCGTCGACAAGCTTGTCGCACGCTAGTCATCCTTCAACATCCAGAGGAAGAGGTGAGCACGCGTTTTTAATTGTTTCCATCATTTCTTTATTTTGATTTCTTTATAAATCATACGAGTAACGAATTGACGTTAACAAAAACGATTCCCAAATCGTTTCACTTTCATGAACATGATCTAAAAATATCATGCACTAATTTGAACTTCAATAAAAGTTTAGCATGAAATTATAACAAAACTGACATTACATGCATCCTTGGGAGAAAGGTCCCTTCACAATACAATAATCTTGGATACGACCTAAAATCAACGACTTCAAGCTGCTTTTTGATCGTTCCCGTTTCATTTTTCTGCACATTTATATAATCAACAATGATTTTACTGTAGCAGAAACACTTGAAAAACTTGCTTCCTTTGTCTTTCGTAGACCGCTTTAAAATCAAATTTCTCTGAAATAATATCAAATCATGAATAAACATGCAACAATATATTTTAATTTGAGCTTCGTTGAATTGCTCGTAATTCGTATTCTGCAGTGTAATTTCTGCTTGCTCATAAAAGCGTAGAATGCGTTTAAAAACTAAAACTGAGAAACCTCGAGTTTATTCGCGATTCCGTTTCAATTCGTATTATTCAACGTAACACGAGATGCTCGAAGGGCGATCGATTATCGCGTAATTCGTAAGCTAGATGACCGGAGGGAAAATATATTTTTGTTTCAATATCTAGCGGGTAGTAATTTAGAAAAGCCTAGTATAATAAAAATAAAAGTCATAGATAAGACTGTATCGTATTAGGCCTGAGGATGAGCGAATGTCTGGAAGGATTTGTGTCGGCTATCAAAGCACTTTTTCCAATATCAACACAAACCTATCATCAAGAAGGTAAGCTTTTATTGAGAAGAGGGCGACAATTTTTCATATTAGTATCGAGCGTCTCTCGATCACTTTCTTTTCAAATCTTTTGAATCTTCCGAAATACATTCAAATTCGAGAACAATCTAAAAATCAAAGCCATTAAAGTTTACAAGTTTAAAACTCTGTGATGCAAACAAAATTTAGAATACCAGCTCGTAAAACTGTAATATTGGGGCTATCGTTTCACGAAAATATAAATCTTACTATTCATTCAAATATCAAACTCACAGAATTATTGTAGTTTCAAATTTGGCAATCTAAATGAGACATTCTCAACGATATACACGTTACACGTGCCACACTCATTGTCCTCAGGATGTCGTTTGTTTCCAACGCTTGTTTACATATACGTGATAATTCGTTCAGTTTGTGATGAGAGATATCACCCATTGGTCGATGTACTTGTTACTCTGATGAGAGTACTGATTGCATCGAACGGTTTAAACGCTTTGTCAATTTATTGTACTCGGGAATTCAATCGCGACTGAAAATGTGGTATTTTTATGAAATCGGTGTATTCCGCTGTTGGTGTTCAGTGCACTGTTTGTTTTTAATTTTTGTGTGAGCTACGGAGTTATCCATATTTGTACCTTTCTCACTATGATCCATTAGCTATTGTTATTCCTCCATTAAGATTCTTCAGTGGCTTTGCGTACTTAGATGATATTTCTTTTAGGCATCCTTAAAATAGAAAATAAAAACCTCACTTCGTTTCGACAAACACTATAACAGTGAAGGAATACAACAAACTTCAATTACTAATTATCTACAAAATTGAAACCTGTGTACTGAAACCTCATGTTATACTAAAAATGTCCATAGGATTCACGATCTGGCAACTTTTCATTGCCTCTTCTGTATCTTTTGCTCTGTCAGATATCCTGCCAATCGTTCTTTATATTATTAAGTATAGATCATTGCGTCCTACTTAGTATCACGTCGGTCGAAAGTCAGATACTGAAAATTATCGATAACGAGCCCCGGTATAATTATTTTTTCATATCTATATTTGTACCGCATCTTTCGTATCTTCATTCGTTTCTTTCTTTTCTGTCTTGTCGATAATAAAGGTTCAAAATCTCAAGGCAGTGGCGTCAACAATTATACGAACGGTGGTACGGGTAGTCAAGTTTTGGGTGTGAAGTCCAGCATCAGAGTGGGTAACACAGCTAGTAACTCTGTGGAGAGCGGAGGGGGGGCGTTGGCACATGACGGGGCAGGCACAAGTGGCGTTACACCGGCTACGTCCACTGTCAACCCCTCTGTGTCTGCCTCCGCTGCTGCCAACCAGACTACGCACCATCACCCTGCACACAAGCATCTATTGCGTTCGAGAGTAAAAACGTCCACGGAACAGTCCAAGGATATCACAGGTGGCACTGCGGTCAGTGGTAAAGCAACTAGTAAACATCACAAAAAAGAATCTACAACGGGAGCGTGCACGAGCTTGAGGTATGTTGAAACAATATCACACAACTTTAATATGAAATATCGCGTATTTAATGATGTTTTTCCCCGGAAGAGTCTATAACGGTAGTTTTTCTTGATCGGAAACGACGGGAAATCGACAAAAGAACATTATTCCGTTCTGAAAAACAAACACTATAAATTGTAATGTGTACAGAAAGTTCACATTTTCATTATATTAGCAGACATCGCTCGTCGTCGCGAGCACGGAAAGCGGCTGGAGAAGGTGGTCCAGGTAGTGGTGGTGTGATGTCTGGAAGTGATTCTGTAACGAACAGTACTGCAACACCAAACTCAGTTTCATCCTCTGCCCCAGGAAGCCAATTGACTTCTACAACCGGGGAAGAGGAATCGGCCACTACTGCAACATCCGCTACTGGTATGTGTTAATATTGTCAATTATTCATAAAATATATTCCTCTAGTCGTTATGTTCTTTCTTCAAGCAAGCGTGAATTAATTTTTGATCGATAAACTTCTATATGGCTTTCTAGGTTTTCGATATCGGTTAAATTTCTTTTTTTTATGTATAAGCAGCTAGCGGAGGACCCTCTGGAATGTCCGGCACTACAGGTGACAGCGAAAGCGATGACGGCGAAGTGGGACGACTACAGGCCCTTCTCGAGGCTCGAGGATTACCTCCTCATGTGTTCGGAGCTCTTGCCCCAAGGATGCAACATCTCCTTAATCGAAGTATGGGCGCAAGTTCCGGTAAGTACATTAGACAATCTATATTTGAGGAAACTATCCCCACTATCAAACTTTGATAAATCTCAATAAGGAAAGGAATAATCGAACTTTTTCACACTACGTTTCATATAGCCGCCAAAGCGCAGCAGCTATTGGCTGGCTTACAAGCTGTTGACGACGAGGGCGAGCAACTGCAAGCAGTTATCGGCATGGGAGAGATTCTCGTAATGGGAAATGAGGACACACTCACAGGTTTTCCTGTGAAACAAGTGGTTGCAGCACTCATTAATCTTCTCGGTATTGAGCACAATTTCGTGATAATGACGCACGCCTGTCGAGCTCTCACTTACATGATGGAAGCTCTGCCAAGATCGTCGACTGTCGTCGTCGATGCTGTGCCCGTCTTCTTGCAGAAATTGGAATCTATCGAATGCATGGATGTGGCCGAACAGTGTCTAACGGCGTTGGCCATGCTGTCGCGTAGACACAGCAAATCCATACTACAAGCAGTTCGTATATTATTTCTCCACAAGAAAAAAACAAATATTGGTTTTTGCAATTTTTCATTTTTTTGAGGTTTCTGTATTTCTGTAATTCGACAGGGAGGAGTTTCCGCTTGTCTGAAGTTCGTTGATTTCTTCAATATAACGGCACAACGGGCTGCGCTGACAATCACCGCGAATTGTTGTCAAAATCTCAACCCCGACGATTTTCACTTGGTTGCTGACAGTCTCGTTCTGTTGACGAGTCGTCTCGCGAATCAGGACAAAAAGAGTGTCGAGTGCGTCTGTCAGGCCTTCAGTCGTTTAGTCGACAGCTTTCAGCATGATCCAGTAATGCTCCATAAAATCATAACTGCAGAGCTTCTGCAAAACTTGCAGCAGTTGGTGAGTTCGATGATTCGATGATTATTTCAAAATACTCGCTGTCTATTATTTATTTTTTTATAACGACTATACATTTGTATGATTGTAGCTGATGATAACTCCGCCAGTCAACAGCATCGGCAACTTCATAACCGTATTACGAATGCTTTCTGTGATATCAAATCGTTGTCCCGATTTGGCACAATTGCTCCTACAGCAAAACATAGCTTTCACTCTTAGCTATTTACTGACTGGCTCTCTGGAAGTCAAAACTGAGGATGTCGAATTGGTGCCTCGTTCGCCTCAAGAATGGTTTGAAATAACGTGCCTGATTGAGGAACTCATGCCACCTTTACCGAGTGACGGTATATTCAGTGTAAATAGTTTACTCGAAAGAACGAGCAATCAGCAGGAAACCGTGCACTGGGAATGGCGCGACGAAAGACACTGTTGTCATCCCTTTAGCACCATCGACTCTAGGATTATCGAGGTAATTTATTTTTTATTAAAACATTATTGTAACCAACTATCTTTACATTTGTTATTCTGGAATTATCTTCGTATTGTAGGTAATATTGTTTCTTGCTTAACATAATAATTTATTGCACGTTCCAGATGGCCTTCCAGAATGGAGAAGATGAGATTTGTCTCTCAATGTTGGGACGAACTTACACGATAGATCTGACTGTGATGAAGCAAATAAATGAAGACATTGGTATGGCAAGAAGCATCTTCCGCAGAGTTAATGCTCATCCTGCCGAGGGGAAAAGCCCCACATGTTCTTCGAGGTAAATTGTTGGTTCGATACTCTTCTGCTCAATTATATAATTGTTCGATAAAACTGAATCGTATAAATTATGTCTTACAGTATGGACGTAGTTCCACCGGTGATCGAGACCAACGAGTGGCTCGTTTCCTTTATTCGAACCTTATTCTCTGTACTGTACGAGGTGTACAGTAGTTCCGCAGGTCCAGCGGTCAAGTGCAAATGTCTTCGAGCTCTACTGCGTATGGTTTATTACGCTTCTACGGATCTTCTCAAAGTATGAAAGAAACTTTTCAACGTGTCTTCTGTATTACAGCTCTGCATAATTAAAATGTATATTCCCCTTTTTCTTTTTTGTCAACAGGACGTATTAAAGAATCAAGTGGTATCGTCACACATCGCTGGCATGCTTGCGTCTCAGGATCTCAGAATAGTCATAGGTGCTCTCCAAATGGCTAGTATACTGATGAAACGTTTGCCACAAGTGTTCGGCGTACACTTTCATCGTGAGGGAGTTTTGCATCAGATAAGACAACTTGCCGATCCCGATATACCTCTCGGTGTTTCACCACCCAAGTGCGCTTCCGGTGAGTTACTTTTATTCGGAACATCAGATGTGTTTAAAAAACAATCAAAAGCGATTTAAAGGATACAAATTGTGCATTTTTTGCCTGCTTAATCTACAGGTACGCCATTGCCGAGCCCACAACCCGGTCCATCCACAACTCCGCTCACATCGACCATGACGCTGTCATCGAGTAGTGCGACATCGCCAGTTGCATCACCAACGACGAACGGCAATATACTATTCGGCACTATCGCCACAAGTCAGCTTAAGCCCAGTTTCGCTGCAACAATAGAAACACGGAGCAGAAACGATCTCAGTACCTCCGTAGACGATTCTAGTTCACCGCAAAATACTCATCTGTAAGTACATTTCAATTAAGACGTTGTCAATTAGCTGAGTTTTTTCAAAATCGTAAATTTTCTTCAGAGCGATCATTTGATTTTCGATCAAAATCATCGATATTTCTGCATGCTATAGTGTAAAAATCTTGTATTTCGCCAGAAGAATTGGAGACGTTCTGAAGAGAAAACGCCAAAACAAAAAGGGCCGTTTCTCGCGTCTGGGAAGTGCAACGCCACAGCAGACGAACCAGCCTGAATCGTTGTTCACCGGTTTTACACCGAAAAATAGTCGGTTCCTAGGGAATCTCAATCCTGCAAGATGGGGCAGAAAATCGTCATCATCGAGTGCAGCAAGTGACAAGCGTGATTCGAGTTCATCAACGACCCTCGCGAAACCACCAAGCAATCCTAGTTTAACGGGTGGCAATCGTGACAAGGCGAAAGGATGGGTGCGCGAACAGGCAGCCCAATTTTTGGCGAGGTATCAGGACGATGCGCCATGCACACATCCAGCTCTGACAGTTTTAACTCGACTGACCGCAGCGATACAAAGGCTTCAATCCAACGAGCTCGACGAAATGCTCTCCGCACTCACTGAACTTCGCGATATTGTTCTTGAGAGCGATATATCACCGTTCGAGATGAATTACAGCGGACTTATAAAAGCTCTGCTAAATTATCTCACGACTACCGAAGCACCTGGTAATCGTTATGATCGTTTACGAATGTTCTGGAAATTATTCGCCGAAACGACGTTACAACAACAACCGCAAGATTCCAGTGGCATTACAAATCACTTAAATGACACGAACCCCGGTGCGTTCGGTGCTTTAGTTGCAAAATTGAATAGTTGCGTGGCTCAGTTAGAACAATTTCCTGTTAAAGTTCATGATCTACCAGCGGGTTCTGGTGCAGGACGCGGTGGTACAAGCGCCTTGAAATTCTTCAATACGCATCAGCTTAAGTGCAATTTGCAACGGCATCCGGATTGCAACAATTTGAAACAGTGGAAAGGCGGCACTGTAAAGATCGATCCTCTCGCGCTTGTGCAAGCGATCGAACGATATCTGATGGTTCGTGGTTATGGTAGAATACGGGACGCTGAATCGATGGTCAGCGACGATGACAACAGCGAGGATGACATTGACGACACACTTGCGGCTGTAGTTATAAGTCAAGCTGCCAAGCACAAGTTACAGTTTTTGATCGGTGACGAAGTTTTGCCGTTCAACATGACGGTATATCAGGCTGTCAGACAATTTGGTTGTTCGGGACTGGATCATTCGGAGGCAGAGGCTGACAGCGAACCACCGTTGGGCCACGATGCTGTTTGGGTTCAGACGCACACGATATACTACAGACCTGTGCCCGAAGAAGAGGCGACAACATCACCGAAACCGGGCTCTAGCTCGCAAAGTGGAAGTCGCAAAGGCAAAGGAAAAAGTACAAAGATAAGCTCGAAGAGAAAAGAGGACAGTTTATGGCTCGAGGGAGCCGTACCACCGCCTCGTTGTCCTCTAGCACCATATCTCTCTCCAACTCTTCCTTCGGTAACGATAGCCGACGCTTCTCTCGATGGTCTATGTCTGTTGCGTCTCTTACACGCACTCAATCGACATTGGGGAGTTCTCTTCCCGTATGTGAAGAGCAGCGTTCTTCTTACGGCCCAGGACTTTATTAATAACAAAATAGCTGCGAAGGCCAGTAGACAATTGCAAGATCCTCTGGTCATTATGACGGGAAATCTTCCATCGTGGCTTCAACAAATAGCCACCGTCTGTCCCTTCTTATTTCCCTTTGAAACACGGCAATTGTTGCTCTATGCGACGTCCTTCGACCGCGACAGAGCTCTCCAACGACTTCTCGACTCTGCGCCCGAATTATCCGGCTCGGATAGTCAAGAACGGGTAACACCGCGTCTCGAGAGAAGAAAACGCACTATATCGAGAACCGATATATTGAAACAGGCTGAACAAGTTATACAGGATTTGGCGTCCAGCAAAGCTTTGTTGGAAGTGCAATATATAAACGAGGTTGGCACGGGTCTCGGTCCGACCCTGGAATTTTATGCTCTCGTATCGCGAGAATTGCAACGATCTGATCTTGAGCTCTGGCACGGCAGTGGTACACCCACGGAAGGGGGCTACGTCAATTCGCCTCATGGACTGTTCACAACGCCGATACCGTGGAACACTAAAGTCTCACAACTCGCTAAGCTCAAGACAAAGTTCAAATTTTTGGGAAAGTTTATGGCGAAAGCTATTTACGATTCGCGTATGCTCGATCTACCGTTCAGTCTAACGTTCTATCGTTGGCTGCTCGGTGAGGAACAATCACTAACGCTCGCCGATCTCTCCCACGTATGTCCCGATGTTTACCGAAGTCTCGGTAAACTTCAAGATATCGTTAGAAGAAAAGATGCCATTGAACGCGATCAGACATATCGACCCAGCGAGAAAGCTCAATTGATCGAATCACTCGATCTCGATGGTTGTACCATTGCTGATCTTGGACTTGTCTTTGAATTGCCGGGATACGACAACGTTGAGTTGAGAAAGGGAGGGAGCGACGTTGCCGTTACAATTCACAATTTGGATCAGTATATTAAGGTAAACGAACATTTCATTAATCGTAGCTTTTTAGCATAAAGTATGCTGTCATTCGCAAAAATGCTTGCCACGAAACACTATATTGCTTAATTAAAAAGAAATAGATTATGATATGTAAATAAGAATGGTAATAAGATTCTACATCAAAGAAGCATCTCATTAAAATAAATGATTCGATAATAATTTAATAATCATGGAAGATAATAGATTTCGAAATATTAATTCCTGAAAACAGGAATTAATATTTCGAATTCTATTATATTCCATGATTATTAAATTATTTCCTGAACATGAATTACTTCCTAAAAACAGGAATTAATATTTCGAATTCTATTATTTTCCATGATTGCTGAAAACAAATAAGAGTGTTAATAAGATTCTACATCAAAGAAGCATCTCATTAAAATAAATGATACGATAATAATTTAATAATCATGGAAGATAATAGAATTCGAAATATTAATTCCTATTTTCAGGAATTAATATTTTTTAAAACAGGAATTAATATTTCGAATTCTATTATCTTCCATGATTCCTGAAAACAGGAATTAATATTTCGAAATCTATTATCTTCCATGATTATTAAACTATCATTGAATCATTTATTTTAATGAGATGCTTCTTTGATGTACAATCTTATTACCATTCTTATTTACATATTCTAATCTATACTTGTTAATTAAGCAATATGATGTTTATGCAATATGGTGTTAATTAAGCAATATGTGTAGCAAGCATTTTTACGAATGACAACATATGCTTTAGTCTGGAATATAAACAATGTCCAAACTCTTGTGCTTGAAAAGCGTTACATTGCACAAATTGACGTATCTCGTATATGTTGCAGCTGGTGATTCATTGGTTTTTGTACGAGGGAGTTTTCCGTCAGATGGAAGCATTTCGCGAGGGCTTCGAGTCCGTGTTCCCTCCGTCTCAGCTGAGACTCTTTTTCCCAGAAGAACTGGAAGCAGTATTCTGCGGCCATGCACAGGCTGGTGGTCAATGGGACGTTAAGACACTGCTCGAATGCTGCCGGACCGATCATGGCTACACTCCTGATTCACGAGCAATACGCTTTTTGTTCGAGGTCATGTCTGAATACAATAGCGAGGAGCAGAGACAATTTATACAGTTCGTGACGGGATCCCCCCGATTGCCCGTCGGTGGTAAGATTTCCTTCTTGTTCCTTTTTATTTTCATATTGGATATTTACACTGTGAAAGTTCATTTATGCTCAATCGTTTCCTTTCTTTTATCCCTTTGCAGGCTTCAAAAGCTTGACTCCGCCTCTCACGATAGTACGTAAAACCTTCGATCAATCAATGAAGACGGACGACTTTCTACCGTCTGTGATGACTTGCGTCAACTACCTTAAACTGCCGGACTACACAACATTGGAAATAATGCGTGAAAAGTTACGGATAGCGGCGCAAGAGGGCCAACACTCGTTCCATCTATCCTAGAGACGCGATCGAGGGACGAGATAAATTGACCAGTGTGTGTCTCCTGTGTGTTTTCATGCTTTCCCAATTCATAAAATCGTCTCGTCCCTCCTCCCATGCCACGCGCGCGAGGAGGCCGAGATCAACGATGAGAAATGAACATGCAAAACGTACCAACACGCTGAAATCCCATGGCCCACCAATCTCGCGTGGTTTATGAGAGAAAAAGAGAAAAAAAGAGGTATCAAGAAACAACGACACGTTTTGCGTTTCATACGAATCTTTCTTCGAGCTCTATTTGTTTCTCACTTTGTTTTCTTTCTTTTTTTCTCATTTCTTTCATATTTCCATTCAAAGCTCTTCACGCATATCGTTTAGTTTTTCTTTTCTCTTCCGACGTGAATTTTCACAAAGCAAATAAATTCCAGTTTGGTGTTTATTTTTGTACGTGTACTCCCATAAAAAATTTGGATTGTGATACGTATTTTTGCCGGACTAAGTGAATGGAGGAGAGTGTGATGAAGAGATGGAAAGGGGGTATGAAAAAATATGAGATCGCGAGATTTGTTCGACAGTCTGCGATTGTTTCCGAGAGTGGCGCATCCATGTAGCGCTCGATAACGTTTTCATGGTGTAAACAAATGGGGAAAGGGAGAGATCCGGCTCCAAGGCTTTTGTCTTCGGTGTATTACGATAATAAACAGAAAAAAGAGAAACAACAATAACAAAACAAAAACAAAACCACAAAACAAAAAGTTGTAAATATAAATAGTTATCTCGAACATAGTTTGATATACGCAAGTCTATATATAAATACTTTATATAATAACGATAAACGATAACGATTATAGTTTGACGAGAATCATACACCGCTACGAAGGCACTGATACTAACGGAATTATAACTAAAACAATGAAGTGAAAAAGAAAAAAAAACAAAGCATCGGAACGGAAGTTCTCTAGCTGTAAGTGAAGTTTTATATCAGTGGTGCGTCTCGTGAGCAGCGTGTGCATAAAAAAAAGAAAAAAAAGAAAAGAATCAGTCGTCATTTGTATCGTCGTCGTTGTCATTGGTCATAATCATTCGTCCGAGAGATCTCTTCGAGCGCGAGAGGCTCTCTCGAGAGGGCACGTGTGTAAACGTAAGCGAAGATCAGAGTTAATGACAAAACAAAAAAAAAACGTAAGAGGAAAAAAGTGTGCTGAATCCGCCGTAATAGCGCAATTCAAATTTTCGTAGTAATCTAAGAAAGAGTTCACGTCCCGTAGAAAGTACACAAACATTAACGAAACATTAAAGCAAAACGACAAAAGTTCGTGTTTCGTTTTCATGAAAATTCATACGATCGTTAAAGTCATTCGTTCATTCATACTCTTATTCTTTTTTTTCTTTCTTTCTAATCGATCTCTCGTGTTCGCTGTTCGTTCTGCAGAGCTCTTGGAGGAAGAAAAAGTAGCTCAGGCAAAACGAACTTAAACGTGCAAGCACCTCTCTATACATATATAGTTCATAGTAATATTTAATTTTTAAGACGATCTATCACCAATCGATTAATTGTTTGATACTTGTCTATTCGTAGGTGAGATAGGCCAATCATTTATTTACGTAGCTGAGTTTCGTTAACGACTTCGCGAGCATCGCCAGACTATCAATACGTCTTCGTTGTTCTCTCCCTTCGTGTGCGCGACATCTCGTTTTCCCAAAGCTCTCGATATATCAATTCACCAATGAATGTGGGAGTATGATTGAAAATAAATGAGATGATAGAATGAAAAAAAATATATAGCCATCGGATACGACAAACTTTCGAGACCCGGAGTGGGAATAGATTCCAACAGCCGACACAAAGGTACAATCTCGTTTAATATTATTACCAATGATACCGGGCAAATACCGTTTAGCTTTGTAAATCGAAGCTGCATTGCATTATTACTTATCCATCATTTGTTGTATCGTTCCTTATTCTATATTTTTCGGCACTCGACAAATATTCGTCGGTGTTTTGGGTCTGATTAAGTTTCATTTCCCGTCAACAGATGTTTATTATTAAGGAATAATTGCTTGCCAAACTAGTTGTTAGGGATAATTAAAAGAAAGGGGAAGAAATGAGAAGAAATCAATAAATAAGGAGAGTGGGGCGAGTTATGTTTGTTGACGGGGAAAACAGGATGCATCGTTGACGCAAATCGTAGTCAAATTCCGTTGCAGTGGCTCGTTTCGTTGTGCCATTATCGTATAATTACCTCCCCTATCGCGGTTCACCCGGTAATTGGTATCTCTTGTCTGGCGATGTGTCATGAGCGTCCATGTTAATTTACTCCAGCGATGTTTATACATAATATGTTTATTCATGTAGCCATTATAAAAAACGGGATATAGCATTATTTTTATTATCTGTGTCTGCATGCCACGTGATAAACAAAAAAGAGCCACGAATGCCGAGGAATGCATTACGTTAAACACGAAATTCGAAATGTTGAAACGAAAAAAAAGTAGTGCAAACTGCGACTGTAAGAAACAAAATACCAAGGTGATTTCACGCAATTTCATAAATGAAAATTGAGACAAAGTCGTACATGTGCATCGGATTATCGTGTATAATGGTTCAAGGATACGATTTCTCCCCAAAAAAAACTTTTGGAATATCAATTAAACGAAAAAAAAAAGTTATATTTATATCGATCAGTTAGGCGTAAAGTTTATTTTAATTGATTAAAATACTTCTGTTTCCTTGAATTCCTTTAATAAACACCGACGTAAGATTAAACAAAATAGAAATATTCATTGCGCGAAGTTCTCGTGAATGAATGATACAAATCCCAACAAATATCCTTTATTAGAGATAATGAGTATCTCCCTGTACAACAGGATACACCTTAGTACCTTTCATTTCATTTATCCACTCGTTGCAATATATAAAATGCAGCTAGGCATCTTTTTAAGAATTGTTTTTTAACGTAATGGAAATAGAGTACAAGCAACTTATGTAGATGGGTGTTATAGTCATATTTTGTCCTTAAATGCACATAGACAACCAGCCAAGAATTAGGCAGGTGCCACCAACGGGTGTAAGTCTGCTAAAACGCTTGTCTCCAGTGAATGCATAATAGTAGCCACATCCAGAAAAAAGAAACGTGCCCGTTAACAGAAAACTTGACGCCTGTGAAAAATTATTCAAAAGTTTCAATTATGGTAATCGTAAACACCGCACATAAAGTATGTTGCAGACGATGTGTAATATGTAGTGCAAGTATGACTACTGTCCATCATGTAAATACTTTTTGCTTAAGATGCAGTGTAACTGGCGACGAGCTACTTGCGCTTCGAAAATGGGATCTGTAAATTGTTCGGCACTGAGCAACCGATTTTGGAAAAATGTCTGCAGATTCAATTACCACCGGAAAATTTTTTCTGCAATTTGGGAATAACAAGACTGTCATGCACTTTGTGCCATAATTCTCTATGTACCCTCCAAATTTTAAGGCGATCGGTTGCTTAGTGCCGGACAACTTACGGATCCCGTTTTTGAAGCGCAAATGGCTCGTCGCAAGTAACACTGCCTCTTAATACCAGTGCAAGTACTGCACGTGCTTATGAATAGTACTTGTGCTAGCGCTAGCTGCTGCGCATCGTCTGCAACAGAATTAACTCTTTAATTAGTCTACCGTACATCAAATGCCTTTCAGTATCGCGATAAGATCAGAGATATTTTGACTAAGTTAGAACTTGTACTCCATCCTATCAGTTGAGAATGTTATAGTTAATTCAGGAAACCACTCGAATTTCTTACCAACACCGGTACTCTGCAAAAGGGTACTCCCATCATCGCCAATGAATGGAAGAAATGGTATCTACTAGCAGTTTCGAACACTTGTTTCTGTTCGACTCCTGTTATCTTTGGATATTCTCCTGCAAATACAATGAAACATCCATTACAATTTGAGAGTATTCGACAAGGGTGTATGTTAAAAATATAAATCTTACTATGTGCGCCCATTGCTCCAAGTATGACTGCAACAGCTCCACTAAGTGCAGCCAGTCTGAAGTATGGACCCGATGATGCGACCATTTTCCATAGTGGCTGCGGCACTACCATTTTATATTCAACTTTTGGAGTCAGCCCTGAATAATAAGCTACCTATGAAGAAACTTTTTGTTAGAGAATCTCTTTGATGCATGAAAATTGAAACGTCTATAGCCACATAACTGGGTACACATAGCGATCAAATGAAATTTAAGTTTTTTAAGGTTCTTTGTTCTGGCAAGCCAAAGCAATATATATTGGCATGATACCTTATTAAGTATGTAGCATGGGTATCAGCTTATCAACCAAATTTTATGTTTATGCTATAAACAATTATTTAATTGTTGTCATTCGTAGAAAACCGTTATGTTATTTTTTTGCGAATGCATTGAAATTATTTACTTTCAAATAAAATCATTAGGATGACTACTTGATATCCTAAAAACTGTTAAGACTTACGGTAGACGCTGCACTTTTCGCATAGGTTATTGGGTTAGTTATAAAAACATAAGTTAGGGTATCTTGTACCCCCATTTTTTGTTGATTTTTTTGTCGGTTGTATTATTTTCTATAGAAAAACTTTCCTTTCAATCGAGTGTGCAACTGTTAAAACTGAAATAAGTATATCTTTTTTACGATTCTGAGACGATTTACTGCACACGCGGTTGTTGAAGATGTAGAGGTCACCGGCTTTTATTTACAGCCAAATGATCATCGCGTCGGTGACTTACGATATAGTTGACGTCCCGGTCCCGGCCACACACTCAACTCTCAAGATGGTGAAGCACGATGCGAATGTGATTTGAAATGCATAAACATAAAGGGTTCTACCGCGAGAACGGGTATTTCCCTTTTGCGTCGATAAAAATGTCGGGCTTACCTATTTTCGTTGATTGTTTCTAACGACTGGCGTATAAGAGCGTGTTCGCAAATTGACAGACTGTATTTTCAGTACTAGATTTCTGTTGTAAAATGCTTTCAGTATGACTGGCGAGACTGTAAGGTACTACCATTTTATCAGACATCATTCCTAGGGAATTGCTGACTTGTGGCTGTCGAGATTGTCAGCAGCGAGTCAGTATTGCGTATTGCATATGGCGCCGCGCATGGTTGTTTAATTGTTACGTACTGGCCGACACTAGAGGTCCAGTCAATTTTCAAAATTCAGTAATGATCGAACGTCGGTTGCATATGTCCTCTAGTCGGTAAAAGGGCGC
>JAPYZT010000169.1:0-58353 GCA_030522965.1 Tryphoninae sp. A BG-2022a | reverse complement strand
ACATAGAATTTCCTATATTAATTTGTGTCATTGAAATATAAGTAAAAATAATATAAGCACGGAAAATAATGTCGATAGTGTCTCAATCGACGCTCCAGATATTGTACCGACGCTGTTACTCGTTTGAGAAAAGCCTGCGGAAAAGAGGGGTGTTGCGTGTTTCACTTAGATGGGAAGTTATCGCTCGGCTCTTTGTACCCTCGTAATATAACTTGCGCACCATTCCGCAAATCTTTATTTGTATCGAAATAAAGTTCTGTGAATTCTTATTATACATTATCGTGGGAATAGTTTCAAGGTTATTTATTGAAAGTTTTTATCCTTATTTTCGGTCTTTGTCATTTATATTGATGCTTCAGTAGAGAAAAAGTGGTCGTTGTCTTTACAACGATGACATAAGCGATTATCCAAAATACTCGTATCAGGCTCTGTCGTTGCGAGATTATTGTTTAAGGTCGACATATCCATAACAAACGAATCATTCCTATTTAATAATGGGGATGAAATGCACTGCATTCGCTCTCTCAAAATAAACAAAACTTAAATAAATGAAGACAGCTATGATGAAATTGGTGGTTAGCTAAATAATTTGCTTACAATATTAGTATTTGCAATTAGAACTATTATTATCAACCCGAACAAGAAAACGTCTTTTTAATATCTCTACTATCTTTAATACAACTGTATCCAATGTTACCTATATTTCGATACAGAAAAAAATAATTAGTAAGATATATGAGCACACTCCGCTGCTTTCATCCGGTGAGAAGTTAGGGTAATATTCCATTTATTAGAACCCTCGAATCATTCATCCTTATACCTATTTCTCAAAGCGTTTTAAAAAGCTGACAAGATTGGACGGAAATTGGAGTTTCTCGAGAAAATGGAGTTTCATGGACGCATTACCATTTGCAACCATCTTTCCTCCCTCGTAGTCTACCCCCACGCGTTACGTACACAAAAGTGCAATATAAGGATGACGGCAAGTATTTTTCTGTATGGTTGTCGTCGCAGTAGGAATGACGTAGTTCGCTGTGGTACTCGTTATATACGCTATATCCCAGAGTAATTGCAGAACGGCAACAATACCAAATGACGTACGGTTATGTTTTCCGACGAGCTTCACTGTGCAATATACAACGGAGTATACGGTATATATGGTACGGCTAGGGTGAGTGGGGCAAAGTAGTACAATCTGGGAGACTGCCGGATGGCCGTAACAGATATGGTTCCGGAAATAAATGTCTCTATAAGGGAGTTGGCAAGTTCTCTGGACGCGATATCAAGATGCCGCCGGCTAATACAGACGCATTACTCTCTCTCGCTCTCGTTGTCGTTGTCGTCGTCGCGATGCCCTCTTACCACGTTGGATCAGTACATGGAATGAGGAAAGCCAACACCCCTTTCTACGATTTCAACCGGCCGACCAGCTTTCACCCCTTTCTAGCCTGATGGAATATGTATATACCTATATATATTTATTAAAGTGGATGGAAAGAGGAGCAAAATGCGCAAGGAAAGAGTGTGGCGAGAGATGCTAGAGATCCCTTCTTGACTTTGTGCACAAATTCTGCGGTGGTCTCTACTCGTATCTATATTACGTTGGGCGATGCCCGTACGATATCAAAAGAAAAACCTTCCGGCTGCCTTTATCTCTTCACTTTTATCCGCCAGGGGAGAATGGGACTTGTATCCAATAAAGAAAAGTTATTTCCGTATGTATAGACTCGCGTCTCTACCATCTCGCGGTGGATTCTCTCTCTCCCTCTTTCCCAAAGAAGCCCGGGGCTAGTTTTATCGCATGGAATATAGCAAGCAAAAAGGGAGAACGACTAGAGCTATCTTTACGGCACGCTAGCGAGTTCAACCGGGGTGAACCCCCTTAACCTTCCCTCTTTGAGACTCTTAACACCACGGAAATATCGCTGTTTTAGATCGAATATCTCGAATCCCGCCAAACCCACGCGGGATATTATGAGACGTTCTTCCGATAAAAGAAGAAACAGACGAATAAGATCAAACGACAATATTCGACATTACATCGGGATGAAAAAATTGAATTATTCTATAATATTTACGTTTATTTCGATCAAATCATATTTAAGCTAAGACAAATTGATTGAATTCGGCACAGTGGGTTTGGCGAAGATGCGCATCATGTTAGTGCTGTCGAATTCCTATACTAATTAAACCAATGAGACTTATTGTTAACTAGAGGTGAAATATTCAAAGTAACATTTTATTTCGTACTAGGCCATTGCTATGGACCCAATACTCGTCTCTGTGTCAGCATTAGTCTGTTTTCACCCCTGCATCAAACGCATTGATTATCTTCATTATGGTTGAATGGTAATACATGTTTATTGGATTGTTAACTAAACATTCATTAACTTTCTCGTAAAAATTGCCAATTTCTATGTAATGTGCCTGTTCACTTCGTTTCCAGACCAGTATCATGATTATCTTCTTAAAACTGCAAAGTAGTCCTCATCTCGGTGATCCAATGATGGTGACTGGTAATAAAATTGTGCACCTTTTCCTACATGGTAACATAGGAAAGGAGTCTAGGATTCTCAATGGTCATAACTCCAAATAGGTTTATACCTATAAATAATGCATTGTTTATAAAAGGCAACTATGAAGGGTCCTCTTTCATGACTGCTGTTTATCCACACACCCAAAGTAAAGTCTCGTTGTAGGAAACCTCCCACCTTGGATAACACGATACAAAATATCCGTTTACTTGATCGTTCTAGAAAGTTTCCATTATGATTAAATTTATTCTGTCAGTGGGACATCTTGTATGAGGTGGGGCCCTAACCCAAACACAAATCTAGTCCGGATGTAGTCATCTACTTTAATAGCATAAATTAGAAACATTGGAATTTCATTGTAAGGACTCTTCTTCGTGAGTTTGTTATGGACCAAATACACAATTCCAATTTTTTAATGCATTCCAGAAATTCTTGAATCATTAATCGGACATGTGTTCCTCAAAATTTTACCAAGTAGTAAATTATAAGGTCCGATGTACACAATGCTGTCAGTGGATGGTCGTTAGTAATTATATCATCGACATTTCTTCAAAAGTCATTCCAAGATCGGGGCATTCTTCAGACCGTCGAATTAAGGCTTCATTGACGTACATCCTGGGCTGTATTATGACAGAGTTTGGCATTCCTTCTATTAATCGATACCTATATATGGAGTCTGGATTCAGCTTGTCGCCTTCTTCCTTGTAACCAATGTCCCCTAACACTGGTTGTAGACACATTGGTATCGGTTGACGCTGCAATCATTGTCAAATTTTGGGTTTTTAACTGTTAAATGTTCCGATTCGATCGTTGATCTTCTTTTCAATTCGATCCTTATTGCTTGTGGGAGATGGGCCCAAAGCGGGCACCTTAAGGGAAAGTTATAGAAAAATTGGTTTATAAGTTAGCTACATAGTTTTTTCTCCAAAAAGTCCATTACTAAACACTTTTGAAGACAGCATGATTTGATTAATCAAAAATCGTAAAATAGATTACTTATATACAAATAAAAAAATCTGTACGACTGCCCGCTTTGCCAAAGGGGGGAGCCTAAAGCGGGCACATGTTTAGGATGCTAGCTATGAGACTAACTTGTCGCTTTTCAGATTTTGTCAGGACCCTTGGCGGTTTATTAGATGATGTTTGGACGCCTGTTTCGTCCATATTGTATAAGCGAGTAGCATCAAGTTTATGCTTTTCAATTTGCTCCTCTAATAAATCGAAAAATCGATAGACTTGGGGTTTGTTAACCCCTCTAGCTCAAGCAATAGATATCAGCTCTGGTTTTCTTAAAGTTAGGTCTGGATGACATTTTACAAAACCTTTGTACCAACCTGAACAAGTAGCACCATTTTTAAAAGAGTGTGATATTTTATTCAATCCGGCATAATTATAAACAAGTTCCAAGAACTCTTGTTTTGACAATCCGTAGAACAAACTGTCTATATGAAAAACATATTCCAGAAGCTCAGTTTCTTGATCCTCAGAAAAGACAGTGACATATCTTCCTAGTTTCACTTCACAGGAACCCGATTGAAGATGCTTTTGCAGAGTCGTTATAGAGATCCCAAATTTTGTTGCCACATATTTGACAGCTCTCCCTAATTCTTGCACTTCTAGGAGCTCCTGCCGCATGCTTGATGAGGTCAATGAGGCTGGAAAGTTTTTCTTTTGTAATTATTTACCATCTAAAAATAGAAATAAAAAAAGCTCTAGCAATTTATACTTTAATATAATGGGCGGGTAAAGCGGGCACATGTCCGCTATACCCTGCCCGCTCTGCCTTTTTCTACACGTGAAATATGCAAAT
The DNA here is from genome assembly GCA_030522965.1 of Tryphoninae sp. A BG-2022a. NCBI lineage: Eukaryota > Metazoa > Arthropoda > Insecta > Hymenoptera > Ichneumonidae > Tryphoninae sp. A BG-2022a. The sequence continues at coordinate 54,009 of JAPYZT010000169.1, read as the reverse complement.
AAAATTGAACTTCAAAATGTTCAAACACGTAGCATTCGATTTAACAGTATTACAGCCAGATAACCACTTAATAACTAAAACGTACTGATTATAGCATTGTCAACATCAAAAAAGTCAGAATACGTGCTACATACCTTGCAATCTTTTTCAAAAACCCACTTAAAACATGTTTTTATCGCAAATCGTAATAACGTGCTCGCAGGTGAACTCGACGAATGACGCGGGGTGCGCGAGCCGCGGGGATAAATGTCACGTGTTGAAAGCGCGCGCTTTTTGAAAATGGTACAATTTAACGAGAGTGCCCTCTTTAGGCACGGTGCCCGCTTTGGGCCCATCTCCCCTAAATTCGCCCAATGGTTCTGTCAGTCTGTAAGTTGCACAGATAGATGCGCGTCATGTCATGTCTTAGTGACAATTCTCTCTCCCTTGCAGTGTCAATATGGGCACTCCTCAAATATGCATAAATCTCGTGTATTTATCTGTTTTTAATGAAATAAGAATAACAGGTCATTGCTATGAATATCGATTGAAAATTTTCAGTTTCATGTATGAGTTCCACGCACGCGCATCGTCATCCACATGCGCAGGAGCACGCGGGCGCATGCGCGCATGCGCAGCAGTATAAACGTAGGGTCGCTCCGACGCATGCGTACGGGCACGCGAAAGCGAACGCACACACGTATAGACATCCATATTTCCGATGTTATTTTTCTTTTTTCGGGAAAAGATTCGTATAAGACCAAGCTGAATGCATAAAATGTACTTGTACACAGATGGTGTGTACATTATACGAAAGACGGGCGACACGCGTTTCCAGAGGTGCACAAAAAAATATATTTACGACTATCGCGTTAAAGTCTTTGTCCGGGCGTGGCGTGAAAAACTTTCCAACGACTCTCCACGGCGCGACGATATTCTCTTGAATAATTTTTCTCAACTTTGGTCCCTCGCCCCCTGCCTCCTCTTGAACTTATATAAGAATCTTCTCTCGCCTCTCTCGCGGAACACTCTCTTTTTCTTTACGATCCTCCGGTAGCAAGCGTATACACGTATACGCGCCTCTAGCGGAGAATCGCCGTGTATATAAGTGGTGCGTATTTTCGCGTTTCTTAATGTTCCACCGTAAGCTCTGCCCTCGCAAAAGGATCTTTTGTTCGAGCAGCGAGCAGTCTCTATACGGCAGGCAGGGTAACAGACATAGGAGCGCGCGAACGCTCCATAACATATGAAGTTTGTATGTTTCTTGTTCCGAAGGTAGTCGGCGTATATACAGATATACCGGATCGAGTTAGCTGGTTTCCCGGTGGCATAAAGCTGGGGAATCCCTGGGCTGAGTCCACACAGAATGAAACGAGCGGTAAGTCTCGTTAGAACAATATACCACAAGGTGCGCATGAAACTGGCCAGCACACAGAAATTTATGCGTGGCCACGATACTAAGTCGGTTGGGCCCGACCAGCTTCGCGCCAATCTCAAACTATACATATATACATGTTGTATGTACCTATATGAATATATTTCGTATACCTCGATAAGTTCGCGGTCGCTCTCATGGGACCGTTTAAGAATGAAACTTGGATTGGATTTTCGGTTGGGAGAGAGAAAGTAAATAAATTGTAGGAGGGAGGCAAGTTTATATAAGATCTGTCTCTATTATAAAAATATTCCGCCGACGTTTATAGGTGAATGTGGGAGTAAATTCGGGCCAATTGACGCACCCAAGGTTAAAATGAATCCATTTTCTCCCATCCCATTACATTCAAAACGTCCATCGAAGGCTGCACCCCTCGAACAATATGTATTGTTATTATAAAAAATCTGTTCATTTATCGGTCATTTGGATTACACTTATCTCTAGTGTATCGATAGATACGTATATTTTATATACAATATGACTCTGTGTGATATAAAAATGTACATAGACATGGCGAAAAAATATCGATAATTTCAGACGATATTTGTATTTCGATAATATCGATATACATATCAATATAAAATTTCAAGTATCAAAAAGATATTAAAAAATGATCCTTGTTTTATTTATAAACGTGTCTATTTATTTATAATTAATAATTATTATCAAGATTATCCGAAAGAACGTCACCCCTCTTTTAGTGTTCATTGATATTGGACGAGCCAGAGATAATACAATCTTTTTTATAAAACGTACTAGATTTCGCCAATATTATCGATCTTACCGATATATCGGAAAATCACTATTTTTCTTTCGATATATATCAATATCAGAATTATATCAATTTCGATATACCGATATTAATATTTTGTTTTATATATCGATACTTTTTTACATTCCCGAAATGCCTACACCAGCCTGTCAAAGAATAAATAATCGAAACTATCGAATGTCCAATATGAGAAGAATGAAACATATATCGTATATACAATTTTAAAAGAATAAAATATATACCACCTGTGCCATATTGAAGAAAAAAAATTTTAGAACTCGTGCGAAATTAATAACAAAAATGTCCGATATCTAATTTTAAATGAAAATTCCTACCTGAGATTAACCTTCTCAAGATATTAGACAATCTTCGTACACACTTCACGGCAAAAGCTCTCTAACCACTTTTTTATTTTCCCATCGTTTTGCATTTAACAATTCAAATACAACTACCTCGATCGTTGTATTTCGATCACGAGAACACAACTCCACAAATGAACGTTACACGTCCAAAAAGCTAAGACGGACAAAGAAAAGTCCTCCCGTTAAAAAACGAGTTATGCGTCGGCAATCTGCGACTAGAAAGCAGATCATCCGAAATAAACTTTTGGACACTGAGCAAACGTCGACTGCATTCATCCGATCTCGTCTCACGCTAAAACATCTGTTCGCAACTTCGGACGCGGATCGGACACGAGTTACCGATGCACTTTGTCCGAAAGCTATAAGTGTATAACTCTACTATAACGAATAGGTGTAGCTATAGAGTAAAGGTGATGGGGGAAAGACCAATGTGTGGAACTATAGGTGAGATACGCGTATGATAATAATACGAGGCTTTTGAAAGATGTATCACTAACGCGTGTGTATATACAATACAGTATATGTCACTCACGCCGGAGGGGATTAGCATGTAAATGAGGTACGAGTAGTCCCGTCACAATGGGGACCTAATCTCGTTACGTGCCCATAAAATATGACGTGAACGACGTCCCGTGGACGGGAAAGAGGGTTATTATATATATACGTCCATGAAGGAGACCTCTCTCTCTCTCGTGTAGCAAAGAATAACGACGACCCATCGTGGTTAGGGAGTGCCGTGTCTGAATGGGGACTGCTCTCCCTGATATTATATAGACGACGGGAGAAGACATCGTTATTTATACTCGATATACATGTATATATGTGGGTATACGTCTCTCTCGATCTCTCTACTATATCCCGAAACTTTTCCATATGACAGACGAGACGCGTACGAAAGATCCATTGATCACGAAACCAGCACCCGTTCGTGCTGTACAAAACTTGATATATTAACGCGAGGGCCATCCCCGTATTTTCAATCTGTCTTCGGGTCGCGATGTACATGGAGAAAATGCCTGGAAGAGTGTTACCTGGTTTTGCTCCTACTGAGAAATATAACGAGGATGGATAAGACGACCGATATAAATTGGTCTTCGCAGCTGCGCGGCTCGAAAAATCCTGTGAATACGAAATTTCCGTATTCTTTGCTCGTACTTTTCACTCGTTTTCTTAGAAATGGGCCCGTCGTTTTCGTTTCTCAAAGCGAAAGGAGTGAGCTTGTCAATTTTTCATTCGTTTTTTCGAGCTCGATCAATGTTGTAATTTGTTTATTTCAAGCGGTTATTTATTTTTCGCAAATAAACAATTTTAATCAAAATTGTTATGTTACTTTCTTAATTAAAATTACATCTTAATTATCAAACCTTTTATGCACGCTCAATTTAGCACGTTCACTATGATAGTAAAACTGTTATGATGATTTCAAGATCTTTGAAAAATTTTGTTTACCAGTATGCAAATTACAAAATTGTAGGCAACATAATGTATTGCGATTCATTCGAATGTTAATTTCAATTAACTTTCATTATTCAAATCAAATTCATGGAGTCATCGCTATATCGAAAATTAAAAAATTCATTATTCAAATTAATTTAAATAATACATTGCTATTTACACACCCCCAAGTATATTTCTATACTTAATTTTATCAATGAACAATTTTACTATGCAAAATTCTTTGTAATTATCGTTATAAAGTGATAAAATATCATTTATTTGAATATTAATAGAAAAAAAAAAATATTATTTTATTCATATATCTAAATTGTTTTGATTCGATTAAACTTTCCAATAAATCCGTTTGCCTCGACGTACCTTTATGTGTATACCAATCGCTTGGTTCTCGAGACCCCGTCATATTTACGATACGAACGTGACTTTAGTGACTTCGGGGATACGACAACGAAAGCTTATCGACAAGAACCCCGTGCATTTTAAGAATGTATTTTTTTCCGTACGTTTCACTGTATCGTAAACGTTCCGGAACAATACCGTACCAGAGGTTGGTAGAAGAGAATAAGGCCGTGGCTACGGCACAAGCAATAAGCGTATTATTGTTTCCAAACCCGTGGAAACTTTAAAACTTCTTGAGCAACGTTCTCGCGATGTGTTTCAATGGTATTTGAGAAGTTTTAGAGTTTACTCAGGCTTGGAAGCAATAATATTAGCTTATTGGTCGTTGACTTCGGTATTGTATTGGTATATACAAATGCCAACTCCGGAGCCTTTCGACTTCCATTTCTTGTGAATATACTTCGAAAATCGTTCAAATGCGTCCACTGATCCTTTCAAACTCACGCTAAAACTCAGCAGCATGGACACCGAGTTTCGTTTGTTGTTCATATTTTGAACCGATGACGTTATTTCATCACGTAATATGCGAATCCATCGACGTTATATCCGTTAACGTTCGATAATTAAAATAGATACAGATATACAAGTATTAATGAAATTTTCAGAAAGAAAAATCGAAGCGAATGATTTATCGAGCGATTCATTAATTCTAATATACTGCTATTTGACAAGTTGTTGAGTTTCATGGAAAAACAGGTAAAATCGAGGACATGACAATTATTTCTATGTAGTTATTCGATCGCTATGCGCTGATGTAAGTAATTACTCGTTTCCCAAGGTGGAATGTACGCCGTGAAAACAATATATAATTTCTATTTACAGTAAAGTTCTGTTTATCCGAAATGATCGGCCGGTTCGGGCAATGAAAATTTCGGATAAGCCGAAGTCCACTGTTTTCCCGCATGAAACACCCCGAATTGCGTCAATACCGCGAAATATGATCGAAAAACGTGCGTACGTAGAATGCTATTGATATGGTTGTGAATAAGCCTGCATGTTTTTGACTGAACAATTTGTGTTGACGTGTTAAAAAAGCGCTAAAGTATTATTGAAAATTCAAAGTTTTTAAATGCTGAATAACAAAGCTCGTTTATTTTGCGTTTTTACAGAAAAAAATCCGCCTTATTTGGCAGCGGGGAACAAACAGTTTTAATTTTATTACCTACTCTTTGGAATGAAAAAATTAACTACAAAATTATGAAACAAAATTAGAGATTACTCAAAGGAAACTTTAAAGTAAAAAAACAAAAATCTTTTAACTTATGGACGTTGAAGTTCTAGGACGTTTTATTAGAATTTATTTTTTGGTAAAAAAGTCTGTAATGTTTTTTTTGTTTTTTGGCTTAAGAAACTTTTGTTGCCGCAAAAACTAGAGATTATTCAAAGGAAACTTTAAAGTAAAAAAAAAAAAAAAAAAACTTGTAACTTATGGACGTTGAAGTTCTAAGATGCTTCATTAGAATTTATTTTTTGGTAAAAAAGTCTGTAAGGTTGTTTTTAATTTTTGGCTTGATAAACTTTTGTTGCGACATTTCATAAAGTTGTGAACAATGAAACAAAAATCGTAAAAATTTGTTCGAATAAAGCGGATTTCGGATAAACGGGAGTTTACTATATGTATATTTTAGATCCTGAGAATTTTTCAATAATGACGATCGATGAACACCCAACGAATCGTACACGATGTCGGAGTTCATGATTTGGCCGACATATTTTTGGCCTTGCCAATGGCCACAACCGATACATTTTTTCCGCTGTGAAATATTTCATACCGAGGATATTATGTTGACAATACCGTACTCAAAATCACGTCTCGACATCCGGTCCGAAATATCCTCCAGGCGGGACGACAGTATTTATATAGCGAGTGAAGTAGCGAGTGGTGGTGGGCGTCAAGGAGCTCGTGTCCGTGATTTTGGCGCGGTGACGAGAAATGGCGCTGAGCGAGGTTCTGGCGCCGCTTCGTTGCCTGCATTTCACCTGTGTGTATACGTACGTCACATGTTCTGTCGGAGCATGAAAAGAATGGAGGGTTTGATGGAAGGGTAAATAGCGTCGACGCACATGAGCGTCGCGCGCGTCCCGTGACACGGAACGGTGACCGGTGGCGACGAAGGCGGCAGCGGAGAAAAGCCTGCGCACACAGAGACCCCGGCAAAAGAACCAGCGCGCACGGGCTTGAGGGCCACAAGCCGCGGGTTCCGCTCGCCACTGTCTGAGTGACAGCGCAGCGACAAGTTGACATGTTTGTTCAGAAGCCGCACAATAGACGTATAAGAGCATTAACGAATACGCACTGATATATAGATGTGTATGTGTGTGTGCGCGCGCAGGGGGGAAACAAGGATATATATGGGGCATTCCGTGTCAACCTCAAAATAAGTTTTTGGCAGGAAGAGTCCTGAATTTTCATGCCCGCGTCTTCGTTTTATATCTTGTTCGGATTATTTTGAAAAGTATTGGAGGATTAAAAATTATTCTTTTCCAGGAAATAATAATTCTTCAGAAATGTTATTATTCGTTACGGTTATCAAGAACAGTTCTTACTTTTATCCTTCTTGAAATTGTATCGAATTAATTTCCAAAAAAACAGCGTAATATCGTAGAATGACGCTTTTGAGATATTTTCAGTAAAAATGTTGGGCCTTCCGGTCTCCAGAGAAGAAAATAATTAAACCCTCACAAATTGATATCTCTTCAAACGTTGGTCATTTAAAAAATATATAATTAGTATTTCATTTCAAAATGCATATTTTGCTGATAATAAATCATTAAGACGTTCTTAGAGATTATTCAACAGATACGATGGAATGTGTGAAAAACGTCGTTTCATAAAATTCAAAACCTCGGAACTTCCTGTTTTTATTCTTTCTACAAGGCTTAGTAAGAAAGTAAGAACAGTTCTTACTTGTATCCCTCTTGAAATTGTATCGAATTAATTTCCAAAAAACAGCATAATATGGTAAAATAACGCGTTTGGAATATTTTCAGTAAAAATGTTGGGCCTTTCGTTCACCAGAGGAGAAAATAATTAAACCCCCACAAATTGATATCTCTTTAAACGTTGGTCATTTATAAAATATACAATTAATATTTCATTGGAAAATGCATATTTTGCCGATAATAAATCATTCAAACGTTCTTAGAGATTATTCAACAGATACGATGTAATGTGTGAAAAAGGTCGTTTCATAAAATTCAAAACCTCGGAACTTCCTGTTTTTATTCTTTCTACGAGACTTATCGCTATCGTATGGAATTAATATAAAAATATAAATAAAGTTGCATTGACACGTCGCACTAGTCATGGAATGCCCAATATATGTGTACGTTCATGTGTATGTGTGTATTGAGAACAAGTCGTCGTTTTATCGCGGCTTGAAAACCAACATCAGCCACTCTCACCGATGAAGGGGAGCTCGAGTACACGCGGAGGACAAGTGGTCGCGGAATTTGTACTTTTCTCATTACTTGTCGGTACTCCCTTTGACCATATGCACTACATTTCGTTTTCAAGGTTTTCATTTTACTCGCCACTTTATTTATTCCTATTTTCACTCGGTGGCAAAATTGTTTTTCGTCCAGTCGTCAGTTGTCAGCCTTAACATGTCACGCGGGTCGCAATTGAACCGAATGGCTTTTGTATTACAATATTATTTTCACTATGTGAATATAATTCAACATTGCAACGAATAAAATTGTAAAAAAAACAAATTAACAAACTTTCTAGATTTTGATTTGATTATAATTTGCTTACGTTTTTTTTGCAATTAATTATAATATATAATATATAAATCCTATTTCATCACGACAAATTAACACACTTTTCCTAGATTTTGATTTGATTATAATTTGTTTACGTTTTTTTGCAATTAATTATAATATATAATATATAAATCCTATTTCATCGCGATATTACAGTCGTGAAATAAAAAATTGAAAACTTTGCTCATCTCGTAAAGAATGTACCCGGATGCGCGAGCGAATCACGCATCTGCGAACACAATCACGAAATCTCGAAATCCCTGCTTGTTCGAAAGAGGATTTATTCCAATATGTATATGCGACGTAGCGAACAGTTACTTGTAAGAGACGAGAAAAAGCGAGTGACGGGGATGGAAAAGCCAAAGGGAAATATTTTACAGAGATCGATGGTTTGGCGGACTATCGATGCCGATACGTTTGGTTGGGTTTGCCTCTTCGGCCTCAACGACTATGTAGCATCATCATAATGTGTGCAAAGAGAGAGAGAGAGAGAGAGAAAGAGAGTAGAGGGTTCCGTCACTGACACTGACGAATGGCTGCGGCCTTGGCTCGTTCGTCTTTATATTTTTCCTGCCATCGAATCCACGCTTATATATTCTTCAGCTCCATGTATACATGTATATACACACATAAGAGGGTGTGTGGAGGGATACGTGGATACTCTTACGAAAAAAATAATTTCGTAGATTACCAATTAGTTTAAAACTCATTCTCGCATCTTCTTTATCCAAATATGAAATTAAATTTTATTCTAAAAAAAAAAATGCAACGTGACCAGCACGATTATTGTGTTCTTTCAAAATATTACATTTGCCTTCTCGTAGACGAGTTGACTTTGTTATTAAGTATGGATTGTAGACAAGAATTCTGTATGAAGAAAATTTTATAAAAATAATATGACTAAGATTTGTCGACGAACGGATAAGTGCAACCCTTGAGACGGTCTTGATTTATTCATCAAGGGCAGTGAGTAAGATGTTTTTTGAAATCTTCTCTCGTGCATGGATATCTCGGAAAATAATCCGACCGCATGATAATAATTTGCTACAGGGTGTTCTCAGATCTCACGCAGCCACTCGTACGCCCACTCATAAGCACCCGCACACCCACCTACAGTCGTTCCACATGCCCACTTAAACATCGATTCACGCGGCCACATGTACTCGAAGTTCTCGACCAACCCGAGCTAATATTCACCTGTGTGTATAGCTTTGAAATTTACTGAATTTTCAAGTCGCGTTTCACTGAATGTGTGATGCAATTTTAGCGGCAGCAGAAAAATACGTATAAATTGACATTTGCACGATGCTCTATCACAATTTTTCAGTATTTACAAACTGTTTGTTTTTTTTTTTTTTTTTATGAAAAAATGATTACTTTTAGTTTCCTCGTGATGGAGGCGTCCTTCGTGTTTCGAAATTATAGATTCAGAGTTTTTAAATATGTGAGCCCTTTGACCGATTCTGTTTAACTTTTATACCAAGTACTGCGTCTCAACTTTCTGTGCAGGCGAATGTAACTCGATACCCGACGGATAAAAAAAGGTTGAAGCGTACAGAGTGTTTCTTTAAATAAAAACCCCGAGCAATGTGCCTGAGAATGTTGGCGACAAAAAGTGCACCAGGCCAAGGCGGTCTGCGGTCTGAGATCTGTGCGAAGTTTCAGCAAGGTCGGTCAAGCCATTCTCGAGATATAGCTACTTGAGTTTGTTAAGTTTGTCCTGCGCATGCGCTCCATCGCGTACTTGCACGCACGCAAATGACGGTTTTGGGCATGTGCTCGTGTTCAAACGTTATATTCAAATACGAATACGTTTTCGGAAAATTGCGAGACATTATAGTTTCTAGTATGAAAAATACCCGCATAGAAATGTTTTTTGAGATTATCTACAGGACACAAATAATTTCCATCAATTGTATCCAAAGTAGGCAAAAGAACATCGAAATATCGATATATCGATATTTGTTTTGCCATGCTTACTTATTTCGATATTATCGAAATAAAAATATCGATATTCTTCGGTCGATATATCGATTTTTTTTTCGCCATGCGATCGATATTCTTCGTTCGATATATCGATTTTTTTCACCATGCGATCGATGTTCTTTGTTCGATATATCGATATTTTTATTTCGATATATCGATATTTTTATTTCAATAATATCGATATTTTTATTTCGATATATCGATATTTTTATTTCAATAATATCGAAATATCGATACAAAATTTCAAGTACCGAAAGGATATTAAAAACAATATTTTTGTAGAGTTATAAATAATATTATTTATTTATAATTCTTAATTGCTATCAGGATTATCTGACAGAATATCATTTGTTATGTGGTGTTCATTAATATTGAATTAGACACAGATAATATGATTTTGTTTATAAAACGGACTAGATTTCGCCAATATTACAAAATCGATGTCGATTTTTTCTTTCGACATTGACATTTTTCTCTCTTAAATATCGATACTTTTCGACCTTTCCGACATGTCTAATCCGGGGTCTCATTTGGATTCCTTCAAGATCCAATATATAATTCTCCCATTTTAGAAATCGGGTCCTTTAATAAGCACATATTCGGGGCGATACTAGGATTCCCTGATTTTACATCCAGATTTTCCATAAGTACCGTCCCTATTAAAATCTTGTAATTAGCCCTATTAAGTCCCTGCGTTTACCCTGGCACTGCCCAAGTCGAAATTTGAGCACATACACGATTGTACATGCGTAAATAATAGAAAACGACAAATTTCTCACTTTTAGACAAATTACCTCGACTACATATAATATAAGTATGTCCCGCCACCACCCGCGAGTCGTAGCCATCTATGGGCCTCTAGCGGTACTACCAGTGCGACAGAATTATTGTCTTTCAAATTCATTTTAAATAACGAGTGCTTTGTTAAATGAGCACAATGTTTCTCTAAAAACCCAGTTAAAGAATTACCGATCAATTACTATTAATTCATATTGTATTATTAAGTATTATTAATACTTATATTAATATTATACTATAATATAAGTATTATTTAAAACATTGATATTTGAAACGAATATACTTAAATACATCAGATTAGATTTTTGACTGGATAGGAACAAGACCCGTTTGAACTTATCGTAAAAATTAACGGGCCCCGTGTATATTTGTGATATCCAGGATAAATTTCCACACAGAATCAATCTTCCTGTCCCTCAAGAACGAGGAAGAAGCAAAAGTTAATGTTTGACTATAATTACCGGTGTTTCACGTACAAATTGTGTAAATACAAATGTATACTCGTAATATAAAATGTTTATCGCGCCTGTCACTTCAACGGTAAATTAATATGTCCAACACTTCTAAAATTCCGAGAAATTGTAATCTTTCGGTAAACAAAATTGCCAAGTATTACTTTATCGTTGAGAAATATCGTCGATCTACGGAAGCGTGATAAAGTTAGAGAACACGAGACAATAACCGGATGGATACATATAGCTCTTTTTCCGGGTAGGTACACACTCCGATATATTTTCAAAGGAAACGTTTATTTTGCACACCAAGAAAGATAGACAACGCAAGATTTATGAGGCCATTACAAGCGTCATTCGATTTTCTACAAAACTTACGTCGCACCCCTGATGGTTTTAGACAGCGCGTGATAGACGTAGGTACAAGTAATACATTAACTATGCCATTATCTGGATAATTCTATTCTTGGAAGTATAATTATTAGATTCGTCTTCTTGACTTCTTCGAAGAGAGAAACGAGTAAGCAATATAATTTCCTCGCTGGCAATAATTATCACTCATCATCTCGCGAAACCGGCAATTATCTTGTTCGTGAGCGAGGCATCACGCGCGACCGTTTCGCTGTCTTCTCGTCGCATTACTGTACATTTTACAATTTTTATTCCTTATATACATTAATGGATTTAGTTGATGTAAATAAATTCTCTACTAACCATTATTTATTTTCAAAAATTAAATAATTTATAGTAGACAAATTTTTGCCAAATTTATATTTACCCAATTTTTGAAATACATTGTATTTAATTTAATCGAAACTTAACGTTAAAAGGAAGCAAGATTCTGATTTGAATTTATTCGATAAAAGTATAATTTGCGATAAATGTTATTCTTAAATAGAAATATTTAACGTCCTATAGAAGATAAATTTGGATGGCAATGTGTAAGAATTGCATATACACAATGTTTTCAATATTTTTTTTGTTTTTCCTGCAAAAGCAAGCACTGAGCCAGCCTAGCTGGCTCACCCCTGGTTCGAATGGACAGCATTAATTTTTTTTTCCGATTGTTGCTCAGTCGGTAATCGCGAATTCCCTCATAGTAGATTCACCAACGCACTCGAGCCTTTCATCGAATATATAATACATATCGACCATTCACAAGGGTAATATTGTAGGACAACGTTTCTTTCTTCGCTCGTCAAGCGTATCACGGTGTATTGACACGCTTCTCCCGTATCTTTCGTTGTGTCCAAATAGCGATCGGCAAGACACACGTCCTTATATGCCACGTATATACATATATGTATGCATCGGTGGATGCATTCACCGGTTAGAATGATTATACGACCACTCCGGGCCTTGCTACCTACCGTGTTTCTTGATTGCTATCAGCGCAGCTGCGCCCACAATTTGTGTTTCCCGTCACCCATGCGTAAGAGAGCCGTCCGTCAACGTCGTGCGCGGCCATAACGATGTGGAGCTCTCGGACTTGTCGTGAGGGGAACAGAGAGAGAGAGAGAGAGAGAGAGAGAGAGAGAGAAGAGAGACAGGCTTACCACGGGGCGAGAACGAGGGACGAGAAACACCGCGTCGAAGTAGGTAGGCGCGTGAGAGGAAAAGATATACGGAATACTTACCGTATACTATACAGAATGAAATATACTCGAGATATAACGATATATACGTGCGTATATATATGTATATACATTCCGAGAGTGGCTACGGCTCGGGTGCTACGTAGCCGCCATCTACCTATAGTTGTAGGTACCTGGAGTAAGATCGTTGGTTACACGTTTGCCACAAAATGGAAGGAGACTATGCTCGACTTCTAGCGCAGAGAAACTAGAAAAATAAACGCGAGAGTGAAAATCCGGACAAAACATGGCGGATTTTTCTACCAGGGTCATAGCAAAGGCCATTTTTGGGTCGTTTTAAGTTTGCTGCATGCGCGGATCCACGACGCAGCAGGCGTCCGAGAGACCCGTAAGCTTCCGTCAGCTGTTTTACGAATTCTGGCGATGCTCGTCAACGTATCGATAGAGGTCCCTCGAGTGGTTTAACATAAAAAGTGTGTTAGAGTATTTGGGCCTTTCGGAGGGGCCGCTTGAAAAGATCTCGGTTTTGAAAACGCCATAGCCCGTAACCATCGTGCAAAGGTATCCTATATCAAAGCTACCCGCGTTTTCGTGAGCCGTACCTATCTATCCACTTCTTTTCCACTTTTTCATTTTGTCTGTTGCTGATGCACCTAAAGATTATTCAGGGTACCTTGCCTCTGTGTTTTCTTTTCGCTTCGCTCTTCGAATGCAATTATTTTACGATACATTTCGGGAATGTCGGGGCGATGAATGCCGAATTTTGCATGTTCCTTCGATATCGAAGCAAGACTTACATAACAATACTTCACTTACTAACACATTTTAAAAATGCTGCGATTTGTGAAATTCGAGGGCTAACAAATATTTATTTCATCTGACTGAATAATTATTTATTTTAAAAAATTGTTAGTTCGGTAAACTAAAGCATGAGTGAGGCAACGATATTTGTTTTTGTTCCTTGCTTCACATGTAACCAATTGCGTAAAGACGACTATTTTTTCCTCGGTGCATGTATATGTTATGGGCCAACTGATTAATAGGTCATTATAAAAAATGTCTGGGCAGTTTGAAAAATTCCCAATATGATAGGGCAGTGTGATAACAACTATTGAAATAATCGAATCGTCCGGGAATTATTTATAATGCTTATCGCCTATTGGTCAGGACATTTAAAACCAGATTTTATTATTGTTATTTTTATTTTAAACGTAGAATGAATGAACTCTAATTAAGTGGACTTCATCATATCAATAATCAAACCCATAATTCGCACATCCGGATCTAAAGGGGGCTAACTCGAAATTATGATTTTTGAGTTAGCCTATCTACGGGCTAACTGCAAAATCGCATTTTTTTAGGTAGCCCCTAGAGATTGATCCCTAGGGGCATTCAGAGTGTTCACATCACACACCCAGATCTAAAGGGGGCTGACGCAAAAATTGCGATTTTGTAGTGAGCCCCTAGGTAGGCTAACACAAAAATCGCAATTTTGAGTTAGTCCCCTTTAGATCTGGATGTGCGAATTTGTACTTATTAGAAAGAGGTTTTAAATCCTCGAGTTCTTAGTAGCCTAAATCCTATTTAAACTTGTAAACTTAAAAGTTAAATTGTTGTTAAAACTTTTATTACAATGACATGAAATTAAACTTAAAAAATTCTATAGATAACAAAAAACAAAACTATAATCACACAAAATATAAAATTCCTTTTCTTTTTATAGATGTTATGACTCACAGACGTATAATCTTTAAACTTAAAACTCCTCCCCGCACCCTGTACAATGCACCAGTGTATTATAAGATATTGCCAGAAAACCACATGGCAATATTCATAATATTTAGGCAATGTGATAAATAAGTAAATTCAAATTATAATTATTGACTTCGCCCTAAGTAGCTTGCCATTATACCATAATGCCCAGACATTATGAAAAATTCCCCCATTTATTACTTCATCCATAACATATATATATACAGCGTCCCCAATCGGGCAAAAATAGAAATTTATAAGACATTTACATTGCACGAGAATCGTTTTGTCGTCGTATAACGGGAGGGTTCTCGCTCCCAGATGATTTTTAGTGAGAGACGCGTCATTAGAGGTAGTCTACGCAGTTTTGTTGGGCGCGTGTGACCAGTATGCATGCATGCGACAGAGACCAGCGCTGCACATGTAACTGGTAGGTACTAATGCGCAAAAAGCACGCGAGTCTTGGCTAGTGATTTGCGATTACAGTACGCCGAAAGGCACGGAGGTACCGGCATCATGCAAATTTGCAACATTATCGTAATGAACTCGTTTAGAAAGGCTGATGGCTTTCCGAGTGTAGGGATGCAAAAATGTGCAATCAAAAATGGCGAATATTGACACGATGAATATATCAACTTGGAATTTCCTTTTGCCGAAACTTCGTGGTCAAAGTATCGAAAAATACAAGTGCGTTGAACAAAGATTTCCATAGTTTTATCTTTCGTAAATGATCGTTTCGTACGAGCGCATGGAAAAATTGGATTACGCTTTTTCTCTCTGCCTCTTTGAAGGTGCCGTAATCCGCACGTTCTGCTTCCAAACTTACTTTAGATTTCTCGGATCGTTATGCGCTCGGTGATTATTAATAGTTCGGCGAAAGTATAGCGTTCTATATACGAAATATTGTAGACGGAGTTGAGACTGGAATATGCGAACGATGACCTCCGCGATTTAATCGCACAGACGTAATATCCTTGAGTCGTAATAGCATAAATGGCGTTTAGCCTGGAGCGCTCAATTGCTCCGGCATAATATTCTACAAAAGTAATATTCGCACGCAAACCTCTAACCAGAAAGGTTCAAGATGATCAAACGCACAATTGTAATATCGTAGACAAGCGTCGGGCCGACGCCGGTGCGAGACAATTGCCGAAATGTTCAATCGCACGAGGATAATATCCTAGCAAATTATCCCAGGTACATAAATGGTCGTAAACAGAAACATATAGAATCTTCAAAATTACAAATTCTACGTTCTACAATCCATGCATTACTATTTTCAAAAAACAACGCATGTCATAATTTTTCCTAATTTTCCAATCACAAATTTTCCTGAAACATCGATTTTTCTATGATGAATATTACGATGCTTTCGTGTCGAAACTATTCCTGAACAACTCGTGGACTAATTCAGCCGTATGTAGATATTCATTATTTAAATTTCATCCGACAATCCTTATTTATAATTACTTCGTCATAAAATCATCGTGCGCTCGTAATCGAACAACGCTCATCCCTGAATAAAATTTGAAAAGGATCGTATATGTTGTACGAGAATATTTACACGAGACAGTTAGAGATGGTGTATTAAGAATGTTGACGTATGCTCGCGACGGCCTGTCAGGAGGAATCTGCCTCGACCCGATATAAATCCCGCTGAGTTCAGACCTTCCCGTATGAGGGCAAGCAGATATAAATATGCAACAACGCTTGTCACGCGCAGCACCTAATAATTGAATGTATAATAAAGAGGGCGTCGCATGTTGTCATGCTGACAGACAGTCGTACGAACGGCCAGAATCTGCCCTGAGCGGCAAAAGGCTCTATATTCTAACTACTATAAATATAAATATAGTCCTCAGCCTCCTCATGGACGGACGGATGTCGACTGTCAATTTCATTCTCCCGCAACGTCAAGCCCCACCCCCGTCCGGCCCTTTTTCCAACCCTCATCGAGTTACGCGTCGGAGCGCCTTCTCTCATCAGAGAAGGGCCTCTCACATCACGCTGATAGACCCTTCTCTTTCGCACGATTCAATTTTTTCGTTCATCATCTTACAATGATGATCCAATTATTTACATTTTTCACGCGTACGCATAGGTTTGAAATATTTCAATTTCATGCGATTGGCCCATCGGGATTTCCACAATATGTTATCAAATTAATTAAACTATTCTTTATGAGACACGTTTTGAAGAATTCGGTATCGTCACTATTCTATCTAGCTGCTTTTTTTTGTCTCGATGGATTTCTTGCTGAAGTCTGTATGAATCGAGCTTTATATGTTTCTGATTCGAGACTCGTGTTCCCGACGTTCGCATGCCCTCGGGCGACGGATACTTATTTTGCATGTCTCGCACGGAGCCAAAGCTAATTTGCCAACCTCTCTCAACCGAGACCGTCCATAACACTTGTCTGCACTCACGGACGCACCATCGAAAACCATTTATTCGTTAATATGACGAAGCCCCTGAGAGTTCAGAAGAATTCTCTCGTACGAAACATCGACCCACGTGATCGAAAGAGAGAAGAGACTATATAGTTTCGAGCTACAATGGAATATCATCGGAGATACCGTGATTGCGAGAGAAATTTTAGATTTAACCATTTTATTGAAAACCGCCTGAATTTTCCGAAAAAGGAAAAGCGTCCCTCTGTGCTCTGTTACAAAAAAAAACATTTGCTCGAAAAGTAAAACGTATACGAGGTAATACATCGACGCTATTTTTACCGATCGTGTACAGCTCGGCCGTTGAATTGTTTCATTCGAAAACTATAAGTTACTTATCGATTTCCAAAATTCAAACAAATCGTGTTTATTTTGTTGGAAACGATGGGTTTTTAGATTAAATCGAGTCCATCGAATAAAATCAGGAACGTTTGAACAGTGGAAAATATTTTTCAAATCATCGGTATACGGAAAAACGATGTACAAATGGGAGTGTAACGGAGGGAGGTGCTTTGTGCGCATACATATACATTAGAAAGACGCCCCGGAGCTGTTGCCTCTGGCTGCTGCCTATACCGCTGTTGCTCCTATTAGCTCGGGAAATATATACGGGAGCGATAAAAACATTATTATTTTAATATGCCGCTGGCAGGATAATGCGTGGGCGGTCGTCAGACTGAAAGACAGACCGATTCAATATCCATTCCACGTGTATACTTTTTGTCTGTCAATCTTTCTCTCTCTCTCTCTCTCTCTCTTTCTCCCTATCTCATTCACTATTTGCGTGTCTCTTTTGCTCTTTACTCAAGTGGAACTTGACTGTACGAGTGGAATAGAGTAGAAGAGTTCGAAGGAAAGTGGGAAAAAAGAGGGAGGGCGAGATAAAAAGTCCTCTGATGCAGCTATACTAGCTGTACGTCCCCCCGCCCCGGAACAGCTAGACAAACACTGGACTGACGTTTCAAATAGCTTTTATTTATTCTTGCCTGTTTATTTAGGTTACCGCCACTGCCACGGGATCACGTTACCTGAGGGTATATGTGTGTGTATATATATATATATATATATATATACATATAGAAGTACTCCTGTTCGAGTGGCTCGGAGAGCAAGGGAGACCAGAGGATGGGTACCGGTGTTGGTAGAATATATTCTCTCTCTGTCTATATATATATATATATATATATATATATATATATATATATATTCCTATTGTCATGGGTCGCTCGCACCTTAACGTCAGAAAGAGCATTGGAGCTCGGAGAAATGTGAATAATAAAAGCACATGCAGCACGAACATGAGCAGCATCATTGTCATAGGATATATATTTGTGTGTGAAGAGAAACAGGGAGGGAGAGAAAGAGAGAGAAAGAGAGGAAGAGAGGAAGAGAGATGGGGAGCCGATGGCGTATTACGTCGACGGATCTCGTAACCCGGTGGAACCCGGCAATCCCAATTAAAATCCAGTTATCCACCCCAAGTGAAACTGGAACTCTCGCATCACCCCGAGCGAACAATATGTATCTCCTCCCTTTCCTTTTCATGCCCCTGTCAGCTGTCGACGTGCACCAGCGAGATTTAATCTCTCTCTCTCTCTCTCTTTCTCTCTCTTTTTCTCTCTCTCCCTCTCTCTCTCTCTCTTTCTCTCTCTCTCTTTCCTGGTACACTCTACGTTTCTTTTGCACGTTGAGTCTTTCATTTTCATCCCCGTTTCTACACGTCTCACGTTGTCAGAGTCAGGCGGAAATGTGTGTATGGACGAGTATCCTCGAAAGTAGCCAGGGGTCATGAAGAGTAACCATGCAGTTTCTGTAGCCATCCCTTTTATACGTAAATAGCCATGACGTCCACAATTGTATACCGAATACGAAACGACGGACGCTCCCCGATTTTGCTGATAGTGGACTGTAAAAAATTAAGATATCGCGATTAAATTATTCTTATTCGAGATAAAAATTAAAATTGATTCGGTTTGACGAGATGTTGAGAACTGAATAAATGTTATTTAGGTAAAAGGAACAAAAAGACATCGAACGATAATTTTTTTCTCGTATGTAAGGTAATATCAATGATTTTTTATGTCAGAAACAATGTTTACAAAATTGTGTCTTGCTATTGAACGCGACCGTATTATGTGAGAAAAAATCGTCGAAAAGCATCTCTAATATTAAATGGGGTATTGGCTGTACTGTCTCCTTCTTGTGTTAAAGTTTGCAAAACATTATCAGTGTTGTAATTATTTATGTTAATATTAATGTCTCAGAGATAATTGTGCAAAAAGCACGTAGTCAAAATAATTTTATCTACATTTTCTAGTTTTAGTTTCAGTCTTGCATATTTGGAACTTTTGGGTCAATATCCTGAACACATTTTCCGTAACTCTACACGTGCGTGACAGTCGGTAGTTGAAAATTCTTTTCGTTGTATCTCCCGGAATTTGCGAAGCAAGATATCGGTGCAGTAAATAATTTTTGAGCGGAAATGCCTCATCACCAATAATGACATAATACATCATAATTTGCGTTTTTGGAAGTGTGCTAGAATTTTCAATTGTTTTTTTTTCAAAGACTTTGCCCAATATTGAATTTATGAATGAACCTTCATCGCTATTCTTGACATACCTGCCAAAGTCAATGGCAATGAATTTGCAATTGGCATCTTATAATTGAAAAATTGAGTTCCACTATTTGCGAGTGGTTGGATGACGACGTGTTTGCTATTGGGAGCAACTATGGAATTTGAAAAGTTCCATTTATCCCAAAATTCTTCCGAAATTTTGTTCCATTGCGTGACTGTAGGCGTTGGAATTTTTTCAATGATTGCTTCGCATACTTCCAGGATAATTAAGTGCACTGTTGATAGCTCGAGTCGGTAATTGATAGATATTGTTCCAAACGAATTAACAGTAGCTAAGAACCTAGGAAATTGAATGTCAGTTTCATGATTATAAGTTTATGTACAATTTTCTGTGCAATTAAAGAGATGAGGATGAAAAGTAATGGCGATACTTATTCATTCTCTTTTATTTTTTGGTATAGTCTCTCAGTAATCCAAACTCAACCCCATGAGAAAAAAGTTTATAGTGAACATACATACGCGATTGTAGATTCGAATAAAACTTATGTACCTTAAACAAACGCAAGCTTTTCCCTGAATTTCTTCATGGAACTGTGTTTTTTTTTATTATCGCTGGTTTTATCAACTTCAATAAAGCTAACTTCAAAAATTTAGACTGCGACATTCGAAAGTACCGGTAAAACTTGTCGTCATATTTAAATAAAGTTCAATGTTCTCCCTCCGTCTTTCTTTTCTTCAATATTTGGTGCATCCACATTCATTTACGTTTCTTCGAGTTGTTTTTGTTTTATTGTTAGTCCAGAAATAAGGTTGCAAGACCCAGTTCCTCGTTGTTTCACGATGGATTCGTTGCGATTGCGGAATGTTTTAAGTCAACTGAAGGATGCTTGCTGGAACAATCTCAAAATATTCCCAACATTGTCATGTCGGTGCCGGACCGTGCCGGAAGGTGTCGGTCCATTACATGACGGATGTAATCTGAACATACGCGAAAAAATGATCCGTCGGTATTGGCACGCGCTGACACTCCACGCGACGGTTCGTGTTAAATAATGCGAAAAGTCCTTGAAGCTTAGCTGCATCACATTTTAACTTAATTGCGATTTGGCTATATAAATTTATTTGTGGAAGTTTGATATGTTCCATCAAGAACTTCACGCGATCAAAGATGTTTAGCACACGTTTTTAAAGTGATACTGGTAGAATTGTTATAAAATGGAAAATCTTTATATCGTCATTGGTTCCTTTTATCCATTATTATGATTCGCTCACGTCTGATAACAAATATTGTCATTTTTCCATGTAGAATTTCACTGTGGCTCCAGATATTACCGGCTGCAGGCAATAAAGAAGGCGCATTATATTTTTAGCTCGAAGACGGAAATATCAATTATAATATTGACTATCCATCGTCCACGAAACGCGCCACTTAATCCTGGCGCATACAGCCATATCGCATGGAAACTCGTTTTTCGAGATTGTGACAATTAGAAACTGGTTTATTATTATAAAAAGTGTGCGGGCAACCCTTCAATAAAAATCGCAGCTTACTCTGAAAATTCCCTCCCCCCCCACCCCCACGTGCAAATATTATATAATTAAAATAATAGGCGAAATTAATAATGTCTTAAGTATAACCTTAAAAACATAATATAAACATTGTTACAAAACTACCTCATTATTAAATGACGACATAAAACTGCGACTACGTTGGCGACTAATGAAATTATGAATAATAATGAATAAATAGCACATTTTCGAATCGCATACGTTTAATTACATATTCACGTATGATAATACATAAAGTGCTGCACAAACTACGCAGCGTTACTCGCCGAATCTCAAAACGCTTACATTTGAAAATAATGCGATAATACTGTTTATCAAAATGTCAAAATATATTCTCGTTTAGTCTCAAAGCATCCTTTACAACCTCAAACTTAATAAACCATGTTGCTTGTAGAGGGCGCCACTTACCTGAAGAGAAATCCAGGCTAATAATTCGTCGAAAATAATAGGACGAGGCTATGATTTTTTTTTACCTGATCTATGAAAAATATATATTCTGCCTATATCCTCGGCGACTGTTAGATGCAAGGTTGATAATATACTACACATTTTTTTCCTTCAAAAATATCACGCCATCTAATGGAAACATGAACAGCCTCTTCCGGAAGTAATTTTTTGTCTACTTATTTCGTCACCAAAAAGCCAAGAAATAAGTGATTCTTGGAACGAAACTAAGGCACTTAAATGAACAATAGACCGTGATAAAAAGAGAGAAAGAACGAAAGGGTCTGATCGTTCTGTAACTGCAGCCACGCGGAGAATCTTATTCCTGTCAAGCGTCGCAGGATTAATCGTATATTTGTGCACAAAAGTATATCTCTACTCCACGCGCTGCGGGTAAAGTTCAGACAAGTCCATACATCTACACGATCGTAGAAAGCTCCGTTTGCGCGTGTGTGTCTCCCCCCTCTCCTCCTTCCCATCTCTCTCTCTTTCTCTGATGCTAAGAAGAAAAAAGCCCATGCACAGTGCTTTATTCTCGATATATCAGCCCTCTTGTTTGTAAATGGTAAACGTCAAAGGACCAAGGTGACGAATAAATCAACGTCGAACAGAGACAGAAACGTAGGTCTAATGGAACGTTCTGTGGCAGTGACAGATGCGATGGGCCTTCGTTCTCTTCTCCTTTATGAGACTGAGACCGAAACATAATACAATAGACACGCGTGTCGCGAAGAAAGTAACGTTTATTTGTCTTAAATAAAATCGATTTTGTTAACTCGCGATATATTCAATTTTAGTTCGTGTCATAAATTGGATTAAACATAATTTCAATTCAACATCGCAATATGAATTTATATTGCTTTCGTGCGAATAAATTTGAATCCAACAGAATTTGATGAGCTAGCAAAATTTCTTCTTGAAATATACCTTATTTTCAATGTCATAGTGAGAATTTTTAGCACGTTAGAATGAACAAAAATATTATTTTTCGTTAGCTTTTGGCATTCAATGAAACGCGTTGATAAAATTATGAACGATGTGCGCACTTGTAGGTTGTAAACCTGCTGGTATTGTCGTGTGACAGTGAAAAATTGGTGAGGTAATAAAATATACCATAAATTCTCGGTATTTTTTATAACGCGTACCAACACATGAAAATGTTTAATTCCAATCCCTGGAGGTGATGCAGTAAGGTGTTTCCGTTTTCTATGGAATCATCCGTATACCGCACGGTACATAGTTTAGTATACCAGGCGATGTCTCGGAATAATGTGCACAGGGAGGAACAATGACATGCGGTGATGTATGTGGGTTACGGGTCGAGCAGCTGTTGGCCCCCCTCAACAACTGGGTGTCTTTCTTTCCGTCTCTCTCTCTCATACTCCACACACTCCCGTGGTCGCTTATAATGTCACAATGACGTGTGAGCACTTATGACAGGATCGGGTGGGTACTCTATACACTACACATATTCTCACTCGATCTCACCGTTTCTCTACCGACCCATTCGAGTTTGCATTACAAGCGCTTGGCTGCGCGCAAGGGCGGTGATTGGACGACGACCGCGTGCGCCCCATGGTGGCGCTGGTGAGACCCTTCGCGCTCTTTGCGTACATTGTTGGGCTCACGAGTATCTTCAAAATAGCCATTTAGGAACACTATGGATACAAATAATAAGCCCTTTTTTTATCATATTCACACGTTGCTCCGAAAATATTTTCTAATTTTTCATTACTTATCAATGTCTCTATCAGTGTAGATTAAAATAGACGATAAGAATAATAATAATAAATAAATCTAGTTTTTCGGTTTTCTTTGTAACTCCTTGGGGCAAGGTATTCACTCTTTAATCCAGAAAACTTGAATCTTTTTATTCGCTAATATTTACCTCAGGAGACTCGAGGCGTTGTTGGACACTCGGCATTCCATTTCAGGTTCAACCACCAATTATTTTTCAATATCAAAAGCTTGAATAACGAGCTTTTCATTAATATAAATATAGTCGAGTCCAAAGGAATTTACATAAAAAGAAAACTCGGTGTAAACAATGAAGTTATTCCGCGAAACATACTCTCGGAAAGCAATTTAAGATTTTATAAAGGAAGAGGTCTTGAGGTTTTCGAGGCAGGTATAATGCGTCATGATAAATTTTCAAAGATTCATTCACCGAGAGTTTGCTGGTTCAATAAATGATATAAATCTGTACTTTGCAAATGCTCAACAGAGTCTCTCATCCTTTGTCTCTGTCCTGAAGTGTGGCACATTTAGGTGCGGTAACGCATACTCTTCTATACATACCTATATGAATATATATCTATATATATAAACGTCGGTTTCTCACTCTCACCATCGTCGCCTGACGATGGAGGTGCTCTGTTCCTGGCGGATCGCATATGCCCGGACGGAGCTATCCAGTCTGGATCACGTCACGTCTCGTCGGATAGCGTTACGCTCTCGACACTGATCGGAGATTAGCCCGCCGATTGCATTCAAATCACGCACAAAGCGCTCAGCTATACGTCGAAGCCAGAAGAAGCCCGCTTTGTGTGTGTGTGTGTGTGTGTGTGTGTGTATGTCTCACTCTCTCTCCCTGTCTGCGTTGCGGTTACGACCGCCCGGTCCACCACGATTACGGTGCCATGTATACATATGTTAATGCAAAGGTGTCTGTGTGAACAACACGTGTTCAAGAAGGACGCGAACCTCTCGTTCTTATCTGACAGGCACGATCTAACGGATTATTAACGACCTTTTGTTGGCCGAAAAATATAAAACTCACTGATTAGGAAATGTCCGCACCGAAGGTACGTGGGGTGGATGGAAGAGGGCATCACATGCATCTTCGAAGAACCGACAGCCATCGTACTCTATGCATATAGGTATATATTTCGGCAATAACGGTCGGAAGAACGAAGGACACTCGACGGGTCTATCCTCCGGTCAGACATATGGCTCAAAAGTGCGATCGGCTCACCGAAACTCCCTTCCTCCGGCTGATCCTTTTGGCACATCCTCGAAAATTAAGATTACCATCGGGAAACCGAACCTCTTGTTTTTTTTTTCAACTACGCTAGTGTCCACAAAGGTCACGGCATTCTCTCGTATGTACGTTTCGGTCCGGGGACGGAAACCCTTATCGCAAGGACTCCTTCGGCAGTTATAAATCACCGGTGGAACGCGAGAGCTTGTTCTCGGTAACGCTTATACTCGGGTTGAATTTTTCTTCTTTTTAGCCGCGAGTTTATCCTTATACTTCCGCGTCTCTCTCTCTCTCTCTCTCTCTCTTACACACTCTCACACATACACACACACACACACACACACCTATCCACCCACGTCGGCCATTCCTCATTCTAGATGGCGCGAGTCCGTGGGGTGCGAGCGAGAAACTCGCGTCATTATTATGTTCTACTCCGGACGTACTTGGCCGTATTCTCGAGCATGTTCTTTCTCTCTCTCTCTCTCTCTCTCTCTCTCTCTCTCTTACGGCACCTCGAACCATGAAGAACTAGCACCGCGCGTTATTCCGCAACGAGCAGACCGCCACGAGAGTCGTTAACGCAGTTGGCAGCCACGCCCTCATCGCGCACGAAGCAAGCCTTTGTGAGAATAAGAAGAAGAAGAAGAGCCGAAAGCACTCGAAACGGCGGACTACGGGACAACGACCGGGACATCGATGAGGGGAGAGGAAAGATGAAAAATCATGCAAGGCGTGCTGGAAAGGGAGATCCAGGAAGAAATAATCACCGTGTTATCAAGGGCTTAACGAGGCCTCCGCTTATTACCGAGTGTCATTTATCTTTCAGCTTGCGTCTCGCCGATATAATATACGATATAGCATACTTGCGTGTAAACACAGGTATAGCCGTAAGGTTACAGGCCGAGCAGATCTTCCATTCTCGATCGGGACGACTAAGAATAATCGTGCATCAGAATCAGCCCAAGCGGAGGCCGATGGAGAGTAGCCGACGAGAAGAGGACGGGATCCGCGATGGTTTTTCTTAATGACCGAAGCTTAACCGTCTTAATTAACGATTCACGAGGTGCGAGCTAAGTGGGATCACTCGTTTTTGAGACGAGCAGACAACTCCGTAGGTATACCTCCATCGTCGTCGTCGTCGTTGAGATCTTGCTAGCGCGCATTTACTATGCCGAAGCTCGTTTCGAGTGCCGATCGTGTCTCGCTAAAATGTCGCCAAAAACCAGAAGAACCGCGTTTCGATCCTTTCTCCGGATCTTATAATTCCACGCGTTTGCCATCTCAAGATGAGATCTCTCTTTCTCTCCGCACCACTTGGGAGTACGAGAGATCTCCGAAATGACTGAATAATTTTCTGCGACGACGGAATTATCAAGACTTAATATATACTAACGATTTGCTGGAGGAACGACCAAAGGAGACAGCGTTTAAGTAAAAACGAAATTTATACCGTCCACGAACTGGTATGATGATGATGCACTTCGTTGTCGAGTTCATTAGCCGTTCGGGCATTTTAAATATACATCGAGTGTCTCGCTGTCGAGTTGATATCTAATAAATCCTGCGGAGCGCAAATGAGCCTACAACGGGGGAAACGACTTTATTTGATTTCGATCAGGCTGCCTTGTACATGAATAACAAATTCAGCTCGAATTACATCTCTATTCGAACATTTTAGTCGTATCGGTTGCAAATTCAATGTTTGCCATTCTTGTATAAATATTCTTGTGAAATTACATTTTCTTTGATACACGTAGTTTACTTACGCTCTTCAATTTTTGTTATTGCCGTTTTACATAGACAGAGCCATGTTTTTAACCGATCAATAATAAGTAAACATTTTTTTCGCTATTTCATTAAACATCGTTATTATACTATAATTATCATTACGTACAATATAATTGTTATTAAATAATTGTTATTAAATATATCTAATGCTAATGAAATTATATATCATGTAATATAATTATTTATACATAATTGTTTTCATATAATTTAATTTAATTGCGGATTTAATTATTAACAATACGGTATTTTTTAAAATGGGAATAGTTCCACGTCTATTCTAATCACTTTGATTCGTAAGTTTATTAATTATCGACGTTACGTGTCGTTTTACGTTGTTAAAATGAGATGATCTGATCGCGTGAAATATGTCGCTTCGCTATTGAGAGTAAATAAATGAATAAATAATTAAAATATTCAATGTGGATTTTGTTACATATTTTTTATTATGTTACGAATCACATCGGGCTAGTTAAATCTCATTCCACTCGATACAGCATAGCTCTTCGCATCGATAAGGTTTCCTGCACGTGTCATTGCCACGATTGTAATAATATAATGAAGACGTCAACGAATTTTGATCTCTCGATCTTCCTTCATTCCCGTCGTCACTGTTTATATTATATTTTCCACATGACATGTTTGTCCCCATCGTACCGGATGGTGGACGATGTTTTTCACGTGCGACACGTTCGTCCGTCATTCAAAAATCGTCTCTACTTATTCCTCCCTTGCCGAATCGATGAACGAGTGGAGAAAATTCCGCGGGACGAGGGGAGGAAGGATCGAGAAGTCGAGATCTTTTGGTGAGCCAAAGCGCCATTCGTCAACGTTGACAGGACGAGCGAAGGGCGGGGGTAGTGAAAAATGGGTGAGAAGCCTTTCGTTCAGTCTCGAAGACGCGTCAGGATATGGGAACATAACTGTGCGCGAGAGAGATCGTAATATCGGGCATAAAAGGAGAGTAAAGGAGGCGAAAGAGGTGAAGGAGCCCCGAGGATGAGGATCGAGGTGTAGTTAGACAGGCGAGCTATAAGGGGGATGATAGAGTGGCCTATGCGTTCGTCCGGTAAATAGCGTGATTGATCGATATTATATTCATAACAGCCAACGACTTGCCATCAATCATGCGAGTGAGGCTGCGGGACGGGCTGCGGCATATATAACACCGCGTGCCATGGTATGACTGTGTGCTGCCAGAACGTCGAGCTACCACCACCATCATCTCTCTCTCTCTCTCCCTCTCTCCTTCTCTGTCACTCTTCGTAATATACCTTTACCGGTATCTCGACGGGCAATGCATTATACGCCTCTAGTTCGCGTGTTATACACCGGGTGCTCGGAAAGTACATAT
The DNA here is from genome assembly GCA_030522965.1 of Tryphoninae sp. A BG-2022a. Lineage (NCBI taxonomy): Eukaryota > Metazoa > Arthropoda > Insecta > Hymenoptera > Ichneumonidae > Tryphoninae sp. A BG-2022a. The sequence goes on along the minus strand of JAPYZT010000169.1, from coordinate 26,099 downwards.
TTATGAACATAGCGAAGAATTCCCGAGCTGCAAAACTCCCTAGTGTTATCCATAGAAATAATGATAGACCTTCATTATCTGAAGATCGACGGAGTCGATATTGATAAACCCAACTGTTTTAAGAAAGCCTGACATGACGGATTGAAGAACATTGATTTAACCGACTATTGAGCGAAGTAAAAAATATGTTAAATTATTATTGAAAGTATAGTTGCTAGCACTAAACATCATGGACGGGGTCCTTCGAAAGATTATACAGTGATGAGAACAACATGTTTTGATATCTTGGAAACAAAAATGATTTTTTCTTTAATTTCATAGTCATAATATCTTTTTATAAGTGGCAGCTCCAGACGGCTAAGCGTTAGTTAGTTAATAACATGTTTGTCGTGGAATGGTCAATATATGGCTTGTGTTATTAGTTTTCAGGTAATGGTTGGCGCAACAGCAAGAGTTTGGAGTCGTAATGCGAGTTTTGCAAATTCGAGTCCCTGTACGATACTTACGCCACGAATGAACCGCAATAGTGCATAGTGCTCTGCATTTATTATTATTAGTTTTCCCAAAAGGCATAGGGTGCCGTTATCTTAAATGCGTATCGCGGAAAATTTGGAATCGCGGAAAATTTGGAATCGCGGAAAATTTGGAATCGCGAATAACTTTGCAAGAAGGAATTGTAATTAAAGCGTACACAAAGACTTTGTATATAAAATTAGATACTTTGTTATTGCCATTCCTTCTTGGAAAGTTATACGCAATCTTCAATTTTCCATGCATGTTAAAATAACGACGCTCTATACCTGTTATGAAAATATACATACTATAAATACAATATATTATGCATTATTTCGAGTCAATTTTCTGACCTAAGGAGCATGAAGATTGAAGAAGCCAAAGAAAAAAAAAGAATCGCCGCACACGGACTTGAACCCTCGACCCTCGCATTGCGAATCCGAACTCATATCGCTGCGCCAAAAACTGCGTGGAGATGACATTATTCTAAACGACTTACATATTGACCAATTCACGACAAAAATATTATTAACTAAGTAACGCTTAGCCATCTGGATCTTCTGCTTGCCTCACTTTCATGTTTACTCGAGTCCTACATACAGTGTGAAACTGAACGAATTCGAGGATTCCGATGTCATATCATACCCTTCTGTATGCCTTATTGTGGACTTGCCTTGCCTTGAAATTATGCTTGCCACTTGCCTTGAAATTATGACGATCACATAACAACTTGTATCTGCATAGAACATATATGCTTTTTTGATACTAAGAGCAGGGGAGACAGCTTTATAAAAAAATTGTTATTTAGATAAAAAGTTACGGGTGAATACTATTTTCAGGGAATCCGGGTTTATGTTGCCAGGATATTTAAATTTTTTATATTTATAGTAGATTACATAAGAATACCTTTAATTGTACACAATCAAAGGTAATTCAATTTTAGTCATACACTGTTGAGCGAAAAATGAAGCATTAAATAAAAAGATTCAAATGAAATATTCGACAACACCATTGTATAACTTGCAATAGATTTCCTATTTAAATGTTCGAAACATTAATTGAAGTGCGAATTGTTATCAAATTAGAACTCCTTTGCAGGTTTTCCTGGTGTTTAACACGAAGGTCTCTGAACATCACTTGATTCCTATAAAAAAAACTGCAGCAAGAATTTAGCTTCAGTTGAACAGTTCACTATGTCGTCATCATTCGCTAGATTCTCGGGAAATTTCAACTCAAGATTTGAAACTTGTAGCGTGGACTTTAACATTCAATTTTCCTAATCGTATGATCAAATTTCTGTTTCGGTTCGATTCATCGCGATAACTTATCGATAATATAAATTATAGTCGACCAAATAAAAAAGACACAAACCGCTGTGCCTCGGGACAGCCAATCGGTATGTGTGTATACGCTGCCATCATAGCAATGCTTTCATCAAAATATCCGTCTTATATTGTCACATGTTTCGAAAGATCTATCGATAAAAACATATTTCATCATCGTATTCTCCGAACACACTAATCTTATTTTGCAAGATAGTAAATAATCTAACAGACGTTTTTCAAATGTATTTGTCTCATAATATATTTCCGAATAAATGACGCGTCACGTGTCAAAGCAGCAGACAACGAAACGAATATCAATAATGTAGATAAACTAGAGCACATATGGTGTCGTGAGTAGGGCAGGCAATATAGACAAGTGGCAGATTCACATTCCAAGCCCCCCCCCCCTCTCCCTAACGAATTCAATATTTTCGTGGCTTTTAAAAAATTAAAAAACATATTTTTTTCTACACATAGCGATTTTTGTACGTTACCATTGCGTTTGTTTCAATGCGCACTTGTGTACGTATGCATGCGCACATACATGCGCGGGTCTGTATAGGTGGGGTCAAGTCTGAAAATTCAAATGGCTATATATTTCAAGACGAAGTTAATCAATTTTGCTCAATCTCGCCTCACTTAAATTCACATCTACGTTGCTATGGGACTGCCCGATTATATGGGGCTTTAATATTTTGAACAAAGTCCTGATTCGTTGAAACTTTCATAAAATTTCTATCATCAAATACAAATTATGCACAGAAATATTCTGTGTAAAAAGTTTATTTGTACAGAGTTTGAAGGTAAAACCCACGTATTTCACTTTTTGATCAATCTTGACATGATTATTTTTTCGCATCTACAAACATTGTTTCGTGAAGAATTCATAATTAAAAGTCTCATTTTCCCATAGGGAAGGTATTGCGAAAGACTTTAAAGCGTTTGATGAAGCATTGTGTAAATCTCGATAAGCACATTTTTATTTAATAACGGAATGAACGCGTGACAGTATCATTGAGAGCCGTATGTGCCTTCATTACTCTATTCACCCCGAGCATTCCACCATTTTGTCGAAGCTTTTTTTTTGACCCCATAAAAGAATGTCGTCGCGAGAGGATGGATGGCGAACCTTGACACTCGACTTTGAAGACGCGGGCTGTGATGCTTGTCGGCAAGGCATCTGAATAATGTACTTTATATACTCATATATATATATATATATATGTATATATATATATATATGTATCTACGGATATTTTTTTTTCATCCTTTACTCCGTAATTTCAGAGCGCTCGCATCGGCGTGTCCCGTAAAATTTCAATATGAAAGAGTGAATAACGCATGACGTTGCGCGCTGTTTGTCGACGGTGACGGCGCTGATATGTGTGTCTCGACGTCCTGTGCTCGCAGTGACCATACAATACGCGGATATATCTATATTCGTATAGTCAGAACGCGGCTCACATTCTCAACGATGTAAAACCGAGATAAATCGCACGCGTTAAGTTTGAATAATGAGCGGGCGTAACGATGATACATGCGCGATTCTGGCGAGATGGTGCCGGTGGTTGCAACTTCGTGAGGGGCGTTGCAAAACATTGTCGTTGGACTTGTTCGGTCTCCGTGTGTGCAAATTTCTATCTATATATAGAGTTCATCCGTGCCGGGGACACTGGTGGTCAACGAGGTAACTCCCGACGTCGGAAAATCATTGCTACCGGATGTATTTTGCAAGAGGCGAGAGCGTTAAGAGAAAACCGGCGTGAGAGTTGGTACGTAGCGGTTCCATTTGTTCACGGGATATAAATAGGATAAAGCCCGGTTATATGCCCGAAACTGCTAGAATTCTCCAAGCCATTTTCGTCCAACTTCCTTGTTGGCGGAATTTTAAACGCGTGACTTAATTATTCTTTAGTAACAAACGAAATTAATTATTATTTACTGTGAACAAAAAAAAACATTTCTATAAAGCGACATCTACTCGACGGTAAAAAAAATTGCTAATTGCCATCGTAATCGCTTATATTTTACTGGGAGAAATTTCGTTTGTGTTACAATATGTTCTGTCCAAGTCAGATTAATTTCTTCGGTTAATTTCTATTTAATTAATTTTAATCAGTCGAGTCTTCATAATGTAGAAACTTGTTTATGAACGGTTGAAAAGTAAAAAAAAAAGATTTGGAGCATGATGGAGTGATCGTCAGAACGATCACACAGAACTGAAGACTGCTAATGGCCGTTCAAGAATTTCGTTATATCGAGAGTATTCGTATCAACTCGATTCGTGATTGATGATCGCCTCGTATATTTTTTTTCTATAGTCGCCGCAATATTGAAGTTCGAGTATATTCAGTTTACAGATATAAAATACGATCCACTCGATCCTCGCGGTATATACTGTGGGAGCGTCAACGTGGGATCGAAAGATCGATCGGTAGTCAAGCCAGGCGGACCTGCCGAGCTGGCTCTTTGGAATCGATCAAACCGCTAATTTATACCTCATTCCCCTGGACGTCGTCTACTCCTCATCCTCCCTCCCTCCCTCTGTTCCCACGGTTCGGCATTGTTATTAAAACAGGTCTCCAAACTTTTCAGTGCCTACATGAGTAGGCAGTTCAGGTGAATAAACTAGTTTTACGTATTTCTGATAATCTCTTTGCCCTTTTTATATTTATAATTCGCATGAATGAACAATGATTATATTCGACACGTATTAATCAACACTTCTTGTTATTTTGTTCGTGTACAAAAATTGAGAGAAACGTATGAATGTTTTTTAAATGGCATTTTTCTCAAAACTTTTGCGATATTTGGGCAGTTTTGTCCAGCTACATTCAATTCTTCACAGATGAACACCCGGTATTTTCTTAAAAATAGACGAACGAACATCAAATGGAGGATGCAGTATTAAAATGTTATGATCAATAATCGAGTATTTCATTTAACTCCAAGTGTTCTATTTTAGCTGCTCGACCTCAATATTTTTATACACTGCAACGGTGGCAACGATCGCGGCGAGTAGGTAATTTCCATGATATAGAAAGAAATATACTCCAAAAGACAGGTAACATCGCATGGTGATACCAACGCGCGCGAAAGCATTCGCTCTAATCCCCATGAGGATTTTCCAGGCTTTCCGTAAGGATTATGGAAATATGGTCCCAGGATCGACTGCGCTCTAGACTCCCTTGCTCCTGAGCTTCTCTTTTGTGTTTGCTCTCTTCCTTTCGTGCACTTGGGCCCCGATGACTACGCCGCAGCCATATTAGTTTCACCACACAGATAACAGCAGACCCGACGATAGCCTACCATCACGATGTACCTACGTACGCTCCCGTTGCTTCTCTAAAAGGCAGCATGCCCGAGGAAGATGGCGCGATGAGCTTAGAGATGCTATCAGCATTGGCTTAGAAGCGTTTCGGTCGAAGATTCGTACGAGCAGGTATATTGGATCTTTTGGCTTTTTTCGCTACCTTTTTTTCATCCACACGAACGGCATCGCCTCTTAACAGACATTCTCGCGCTTTTCTATCCCCTCTTCGGATTGGAATAGGCGGCAATGCCGCTGGTCTGTTGTCTCTCGCTTCTACTACCTTACGAGACTCATTCTATCCTCTACTATGTATAAATACAGATATAGTAGACGCTCGAAGCGGCTTTAGCCCTTTTCGAGGCCACAGCATCGCGATCCGCTCGTGCCAAGTGTAACGAGCCGATAGTTATCTCTATCGACTGAGCTATAGTACATATTGCCGCCACGGTCGGACACACAGCGCGGCGCTACCGTCGTTTTCTTGTTCATGGCACCGCGGTGGCGCGCTAGAACGATGCTTTCTAGGGATAGCGAGCCCGCAGTGTTATAAAATTGCTTTTCGACACATCTGCGGGGAGGGAGGTCCCAGCTCGCAGGAACGTAGTAGAACGTAGCGAATTCCTTGGACGTTTTCACATTCGTTATTGCAGCAAATGTAGCAAGCACGCTCTCTGCTGATCTTATTTCGATGTGAATGGCTGAAGTTAGCGCAGAACTTCCTTCGAGCAACGCATTCTCACGATATTAGCGAGTTTTATTTAAAATTGGCTGCAAATTCTTTCTATGTTTAACGCATTTTCAGGTAATTATCTGCTATCGCTAAAAACATTGATAACAAGAACGATTTATTAATTCCATATCCATCGATATAGTGTTGTCCATTTATGTTTCTGCTCAATAACAACATACTCTATTATCAACTTGGGAATAGCATGGTATTTGGGTTTCGGTCTGAGTTTCAATAATACATATAGTGTTACCGCTTTACATTTCTCTCAATGAAACGTATTCTATTATCGAACTAGGAATAGCATGGTACTCAACGATCTGTATTTAAGAGAAAATTCATTTCATAAAATTTCAAACAAATTCGCCAATTAAAATGAACTTTATCGGTTGGACAGAATGAGGTCTCCAATTTCAAACAGCTCATTGACATTTTGGCTTCGTGCGGTTATTTTTATTCTGACTACGGTTAACTACGGAAAGTTATTTTCAGAAATGACTGCAGACAGTTTACGGTGATTTTGTATTCAAGACGAACGGCGAGGGGAATTTAATCAGTTGTTTATTCAATTGTAGTAACTCGCTATATAAAAACAGAGACCATACAATTTGGATGAGCATTGGTAGGACGAATTTTTAATATAATATGATAAGTATTAGGTGTCCTAAGACGTCCACTGTTCACAGAATGACTAATTTCAATTATATCTCTCAATTTACCCCGTCCTGGCTACAGATATCTTCTTGAGTATGATGAAATATGTGTATAATGTCGTAGCCATTCCGTTCTATGTTTCATGCATTTCGTTCTCTTCGTCACTGGAAACATAGCTCGACGTAGCATATAACTATTTCAAACCCTCGGGATGCAGACATATCTATCGTGCAGTGCATATAAACTCGACAGTGTCTCTGCACAATCAGAACTTGACAACGTAGAGATTCACACGCCAGTCCTGTGGCCCCAATCGTTCGTTAGGTCGTTCTCTCCGTCTCGCTTACAGACAGAGAAAGAGTGAGAGGGGGAGAGAGAAACACACATAGAGACAGAGGAAGATAGGGCGAGAAAGAGAGAGAACGAGAGTTGGACTTGGAGAGGTAGAGGTTGGGAAGGGTGGGAGAGAGAGGGAGGGAGAGAGAGGGAGGGAGAGAGAGGGAGGGAGAGAGAGGGAGGGAGAGAGAGGGAGGGAGAGAGAGAGAGAGAGAGAGAGAGAGAGAGAGAGAGAGAGAGCAAGAGAGTTAGATCCGGAGGGGTAGGGGTTGGGGAAGGAGAGAGAGATACGGCGCCCCGTTAATTTGATTTTCTCTGCTGCTGCCGCGTTTCGGTTTCGAGGACAGGAGCAGCCAGAATAGCTATACACAGAACAGTGCGACGTCGAGCGTTACGTGTGTGCACTGCGGGCGAAGGACGTACGAGGGGGGGAAGGGTGAGGTGAGGAGGGGGATTGGGCAATTTATCAATCTACCGACGAGAGAGAACGACTCCTGGCTGGGCGGGTAATTTAACAAGATTGATGCGAAGCCGACATGCCACAGTTCGCCGGGGTCGGCATCAACGCCAAGGCACATATATGTATACACATATATACCTAAGTATAGTGAGAGTGGTGCGAACAAGACGCACGCGAGCGCACTCTCGCGCCCGAAACGTGAACAGGAGGCATCAAAGCTAGGCGACTGATTACTAGGCGGTCTCATCATGCAGAGCGCTTCGACAATCACGCGCCAAGTATCAAAACCTTCTATCAGCCCACTCTCCCAAGCACTCGATGGTTGGCTGGGCGCGATCCATGTACTATTTAGCAAGAGGGCGCTCGTGGCACACTATGTAATCTGAAGTTATCACCTCTTATCTTTGAGTAAACCTCTTCGTTCGCACGAAGATCTCGACTAAACGTACGCACAGTGTTAGGTTTTAATTTGTTTTATTCTCACAACAGAAGTTTAGTTCTTGGAAATTCAAAGGGATTGACACAAAATGGCGTCACACACTGCACAAAATGTATAATACTTGGACAACGTTTTCTGTTCATGTTTTACATGTTTTAACGCAATTAGACGAAAGTTAGATTACTATAAATTTAAATAATCTATTTTCGTGTTATAAAATACGATGTCGGAATGAAAAGTGAAAGACTCGGTTCCGCATCGATCCGCTACTGGAGATGGAAAGATTCACATACGTCAAATAAGAATACGGCGATGTGGTAGCTTACTGTCGGATTTCACTTAATAGCCAGCGTGCCTTTTTTTCTCGAAACATGCTATAAAATTATATAACTCGTTTATAAAGTTAGCCCAGTTGATTACATCAGCCTATCTCTCTATGAACCTCGGAATTCTCTGACTATACGCGTTCATATATCGAAATCTTAGTAAAGTAACTTTCAACTCGTATCCCCTTATCGCGGTGTAAAATAAGCTCAGGTTAGAGATCATTATAGCTCGGCCTTCGCCACCTTTCACGACGGGAACGTTATACCGAGAATAAGAAGAAGACTTCCTCGTACATTATAGGGCCCCCGAAGGCAGCAAGAACCGATCCGCGAGAACGTGCAGATAACCTGCTTAAACACGTTTCACTGTAAAATTGGCTGCGATATCTGCACCAATTTATCGACGATCAGAACCTCGTGTACTATAGCGTCAAGAAAGAGAAAGAATACTCGATGAATTCGCTTCCGAACGCACAACTTGTTGACGTGCATCGTTCGAACGTTCCCTCTACCGTCTCCTCTGTTCGCTCGAGCGCGCGTTTGGCTTTGTACAAGCGAATTTGAATAATTCTGCCGTTTGCAAGCGAACTTACCGACGATGTATACCGAGGAAAACGGCTCGCTGTAATGGTCGCTACTTACCAGCGACGCGATGATATCCCTCCTCTTACTCCGCGTTCACCCCTGAGACCCACACACGCTTAACCCTCGTTTCCTCGATCGTTTTCCCCCCTTGGGGCAACCATCGATGGTCGTCTCTTCAGCCATCTTATTTTTTCATTCCTCCTTCCTTGTTCGTACAAAGAACGGCTCTCGCGGCGCTGTTCGAACGAAATCGCACGTTTGTCAGTATCGCAAGTTTTATTCCGAATAACTTGACCTCAAACCCGTTCCCTCTCGATCTCGAACGAACGTTACAAAATTCTTCCGTTATTCGCTTCGGCAAAACTCCATGAAATGAATTTTTCTTCAAACTTTTTCTGTCTTATTATTTTCACGAAGTTGATCGATTTATCGATATGGCGACTATGTTAACAACCTAAAACAGTAGTTTCTATACATTCAAAGATCATCGCTTTCTCTCACTTGAATCGTCGCTTGTTACGACACTGTATGTCACATTTAACAAAATTTTAATTAATTCACTGATCGTGACTCTCTGGAGAAATATTTTTTTCTCCATCAAAGATATCGTGAATGCGACGAAACTTTATTGAATATAGCGTACAAATATACGTTACCTTTGCCATATTACATGTTTATTGGCACAATACACCTATGTAAATATTTGTACTCTCCGCAATACGAACGTTACGAGTGCTAACTAAAGTACCATACCGTCAACATATTTTTCCGCCCTGATGAATCATTCCGCAAGTATGTATTTAAATACATACAGGTGTAATCAGTCCTCGATGTAGCACTTAAAAAACAACAAAAAGAAAATATTGTACCACATCTGGAGGGAAAGCCATTCGCTGAATCCCATAGGTGTGGCTGACGATATGACAATCGCCGTCAACAATTGCTGTCTCTCCCGCGGGATTGCGGCCCAATAAAACTTGAACCATCTTTTTCGGAAGAAGGTCAATTTTCTTTATCGGCGCCCACGGAACCGTTTTCCATTTTTTTTATTTTATCGTTTCCCATCAGGCTGGCTCTCTATTTTTATCGTATACTTTTTTGTCGGGCGTCGAATTTCGATATTCTTCGGAATTTTCGAGGCTTCAAGTATTACCAGAACAAGTCAAGGTTAAGAGTAGTATATTACTTTGAGTAAAATATACACTTCTTGATTCCAACAGGGAGTCAGCGGGTATAAACTATTGCGATTGTTATTAAAATCATAAGTGGTCCATTAAGTCGTCCATTGCATTGAGCAAAAGCGCATATTGAGGAGGAAACGATCGATAAGGTAGTCGTATCGTTACAGCGTTTCCGTTAGATTTCACTGAAAATTTGCAGAAACGTTCTTTACTGTCATATATACATGTGTGCAAAATTTTAGGGGCCTTTATCAACTGAAAAATCACGACAATTATTCTTGAAAATCGTCATTTTTCACAATCTCCCATAAGAGCCCGTCTTGAATATCATAACATTATACAATGAGTGTCTCGATTATTTGCTCGATGAAGCCTATTGAAATTTCGCAGGCATTTTTATAAAAAATCTTATGGAAACAAAATTCATCATTTTGTTTATTATATAACAAATTAACTTTGCCTCGGACCAATTTGAATTTTGAGTATGTGGCTCCTTAGTCGATTTGCAACAACTTTTCTTAATAAACTTAAACGCTCAGTCTACTTGGAATGCGAGAAAAAACCGGGAATAACATTTTACCCCCCCCCCCCCGCTCCTGATACGGTTACCATAAAAATTACAGGACAAGCCTTACTACAGGCAATTATTATTCCCAAAACGTTTGAAAACGCTCCATTCACAATGAACTTTTTCCCAAAAATTATCAAATTAAATCTTGTATGCAAACCGAGTTTTTGCATACAGATAAAATCGCATCAATCACTAATTTTAAACGATGTTACTCAGATATGACATATATGTTCACAATGGATCGATCCAATTCTGGAAAACAAGAGTGATCCATTGACTCCCTTTTTCCCTCAAATAAGTAGAGTTTACTGCTTACGCGCTATTGCCTTTGCACCTCATTCTGTGACTTCCGTGTGCAAGATAAACACCTTGGGTATGACATACCACACATGACACCTCAAACACTAAGGTACGACAGATCCCAAGGGAAGGGGTTCGCGTACATGGCAGCGGTGCCGGCAAAATCTTTTTATTGTGTAGCTGTATATATATACAAAGATGGCGAGCTGGAACAAGCAGAGAGAACTCGGTTTTCTCCGCCCTGTACACGTCCCGGTATGTGCTATGCGGCTGGTGGATTGTTTATGAGCCGTAATAAAACTATAACGGGCAGCCATTATGACTTCTGTTATGTATTATACGGCTATGGTGCACCCAAAGCGAAGAGTACCGTGGCTAATGCGAAAGATCTCTCTCCTTTCTTCTCTTGTGCCGACGCGCAATGTTTCGCGAAAAGTCAGACAGACCAGTATTTCCTCCGGCAGCTGTATATAACACCGGAAACAGAGGTCAGAAGTAACACGTGCTGGGTAAAAAAGTTAGCGTACCAACGCTATTATTTATGCATGTGAATTTGAATTATGACAATATTCTTGTAGATAATTGAGAACGCATGATCGACTATTATAGTTTTTATGCCAAGATTATACAAGATCCCTAGATAAGCGAGGTCAATATATGCATATGCTGATGATAGTCGGTATAACTGGACGATTGATTGTTTCTTCGCCCGCTTAGAATGCCCTCCTAACCTTCTTTGTCTAAAGGCCTTCGGCCTATTCGAGCGACCGTGCGCCAACCGATATCCACTGTTGTAATTATTTCTGAGATGTTTCTTACGAGTTACTTTTTATATCAATTTCTTTACCCCAATCGCTTAATTTAAGCGTAAGATTAATCGACAGAAAAAAACTCAAAATCAACGTACGAGCGAAGGTTTGAACCGAAACTTTCTTGCCATAAAATTCTTCGAATTTTTATTTATGTGTGGATATATTTTGTTAATCGAGAACGCATCATATTTATCCTGGTTTATTGCATAAAGGATATAAGTCTTGAAAAAAAACGTTGAAAGTTTTAGAGACAGTCTTCAATGGGTTATAAGTTACATGGTACTTATAATAATTTATGGTCCATCGACTATTCCGGACTCGTAAAATGTATCATAAAGTTGCTCCGCCTCATAAAATTGATTTTACGTCAACTGGGCCTTCCTCCGTTCAATTTGTATCTCTTTAGTGGTGACTGTACTTTGTCTCATTGATCTTTGTGGACGTTGTTCGTCACGGTAGCCACTGATACGGCTTTATGCAATGCTTTTATTCACAGTTTACGATCATAATGTTTTTTAAGGATTTATATACACTCGATAAATTTTTAGATCTAAATCAAACCTAATTCTTTAACGGTTATTATTCTTAGAATATCAAATGAGACGATTACGTACGCGGAGAGAAAAGTCCTACAAAAATTATCAAACTTGCCCTATAAAGTGTGTCTAATTGACATCTATAGGAGATTTTCTGCGAAATGTTTGAAAAATTAGTCTGAAGCTTTAGAATTTTTATCCAGAGAGCACGATAAAAATTCGAAGGCAGCATTTTACACTTTACATTTTTATTGGATTCTAGGACTCTTTAGTGTTAAATAGCAGAAAAATTAATATTGCCCCAGTCAAATCTCAAAGACGGTTTCATAGAATTTCATCTGTAGCAGAGTAATTTTTACGATGTTTTGTGATGAATTTAAGCGCTGTCCTTTTTCATCTCATACATAAAATAGAGAAAGAAAATGTTCGAGTATTTTCGGTTCTTCTCAGAACTTGTACCTACGTCATGCCTACCTCATACCACGCGGTCCGTGTTTACATCCGACGGGTCGGATTATAAACGCTATCCTTTTTCATCTCATATATATATACACAGGTAAAATAGAGAAAAGAAATATTTGGGTGTTTTCGGTTTTCGACATTTGTCAACATGTCCAACGGATGAGAAGTTTTCCGGCCAGCAGTGTATTACGAGACGGTGCAGTATAGTATAGGACGTGGCCAAGTAATAATAGCGTAGATATAGTAGTAGTAGTACCGCTCACGACCGACAGGTGGCGCATGGCCATCCCGCTTCTCACAAACGAATGATGCATCCGCTGGCATTATAAATGCGTAAACTGTGCAAAAAAGTAATAAGTTTGTTCTGAAACGTGTTGCAAAGAATTAGTTCACATTCTAATAAGTTTGCTATACAATTCTTGGGTCATACAATTACATACACTTTTTTCACATATAATACATACTTATTATTTTTTCCATAGAGTAAGAAGTTTTATTGGATAGGGAGAAGGAAATTTTAATGAATCTATAACAACATTTTTGTGGCGAGCACAACAATTTTCACTTTGTTGGCATGGGAATTTTTGTGGGACTGCGACTGAAAATTTTTCCTCGAGTATAAGACATTTTGTCTGGAGTTTGTCAAATTGCTCACAGATTATAAGACAGCATGGTAATTTTTCCTAGACTTTGATAACAAAAATTCTAAGATTTTTCTCTCCGTGTACAAAATACATTTTTCTCAAGACGGGAAATGGAAACCTATTTGTAAAAAACGATAAACATCGGGCTTGCGACAACCTCGTAAGTTGACGAAAATTAAGTACACGCAATTAACATTTTATCGATGTAACGACCGACAAATTCGTCAATTTGTACAAAGATTAAATATCGTTCAGTTCAATCATCAAATGTTCACAAATTTTCGACGGACGGTGCACATCAAGGTGGAAAGTCACAAAGTTCACGATCTTTTCGTAAAAAGTCCCATTCTTCACTTTTAAAACGAGTTTAAAACAATGTCAGCTGTCTTTACTTTTTTGGCGCATATGAATTTTTAAAAGATCGGTGCATACCTGTCCCGCCAGGCGTAAAAGGGCTGTAAAATTGAATTCACGTGCAAAATGTTAATTTTCTTTCTGATCTCGTCTCCATAATATATGCTATAGTAATACTGGCTAAACTCACGTACACCGTTCAATTTCCATAAAAAATGGAAGCTTCTTTCGCGAGTTCACGCCGTATACAGTAACCGTGTCATCGAGCCATATTCCACGTCACATTAGCAGAAAATTAGTGTTAATTTATATTCGGAGAAACAGAAGTCAATGACACTCTCTCGTCAGCGATATCATCATCATACAGTCGTTGCTTTCTGCTTTCCGATTATATTCGAGTTGAGACTTTACCAGCGAGACAGGCGGCGTCAACTTTCTGGTATTATGCGCTATTACCGTAAAATAACTGGTACTATATCAGCCCTCCGTCCATGACTCTCAAACTCCCCTCCATTGGTCTCTGCCTCTGCCACCGCCATCTTTCCTCGTCTTTCTTTTTCTCTCGTTTTTTTCTCTCTCCCTCTCGAAGCGTTTCGCTGGTTTATACGTACGCTATACGTACAGCTCGAGTCGTAATTTACCCGGAGCATTTATGGCATTGTTGTGAACCAGTGCTTGGCGTCGTCTTATAAAACCAATTTCGCGGGTATTATGCAAGCTGTCAGTCCCATAGGTACGCGTTATAGCTGGCATAGCTCTGTCTACCTCTATCTCCGACTCCATTGGTTCACCCACCCGGTTATACACAGCACAGGGCCGTGTTCTACACGTACATCACTCTCCCACCTGCCCTTGCAATATCGTATACCATTACTTGCCCTCGTACGTGACTTTTCAAATCGATAAATTGTACACATCGGTATATGGTCCTACGCGTATGATTTCCAAGTCTCGTCGTACCCAACCGGCAGCTATCCCACCGCGTAAAAATATACGAGCATGAAATCACTCCTGGGTTCGGTGACAAACATATTGAAGCAAAGTTCGTTGATTTTTCTGCCCGTTTCGACGATTGTCTGGAATCATTAGGTTGGAATTCTTGAACTAACTTTAATTCCTATTCAATTTGTGCAACATCCATTCATTTTTCCAAAGTAATCGAACGGAAAATCTATTTTTAAACCAAAATAAATAATAATACTAATAATAAATGTCATATCGCATGGAAGATTTATATTCTTCATGTAAACAAACGATTTTCCCAGGTTATTATTTTTGGAAAATACAGAAAAGATTCAATGTGTGCTTATTAAATATTGTAAAATATGATCTTATTATTGTTCTTTATTTTCAATTTATAAAAATTTTAGTTTGTATATAAATAAAAATAATAATCAGATGTTAATGCTTTATATAATACTCCATTTTTTTTTTCTAGATATTTTGTATTTGTCTGCATTCTATTATTATATTTTTGCGTTAATATCGCCATTATTCTTTTAAAGAAGAAAATTAATTGAAAAATATCGCCGTTTTATATGATATAAAAAAGAATTGTCCTGATTATTTATTATCGGGGTACTTAATGAAAAAAGTTTAAGATGCTATAAAATAAAGATTGTATCAAATTGTTGATACAAACTCTTACTCTAGTTGCGCTTATGCTACGTGACTAAAATCTGACCTACCCCTGTGCATTACTGTTGCATTTCTGAGAAACGAGGGTGGTCCGTTTATCGGACCGGTCCATTTATTCCGCCCGTCCCCATGATAAACGTGCCGTCCGACCCGAGAGAATTTAACATAAGTTTCGCCGGGCTTGTTGCCTTTGAACACGGGTACCCTCTGTAGTTGTATAGGGAGATCGCGACTGCACGGCTATCGCTGTCTTCATATTCTGCCTGCAATCGTTGAGACGCTTCAACGACATGCTCCTGCCGTATGAAACTCTATCCGGGTTAGTTTATTGCCTGCCTTTACTCGAAAGATATACCGTTGAGCACCTCGACAGAGGGGTTTGAGTGGGCCATATGCGGTATGTGCCACTGGCACGCAACGACCGGGCTTCAAGATCCGGGATGAGTTGATTAGGCACCAGCGTGAACTTTCTACTCCACGCACGCTTTCACGGCGTCCCTGTCAACGAGCTTAAAACGTCGGCGAAGCCTGATAAGGTCCTCCCGTGAAATTGATCGTGATCCCTAGTAACCCACCTCACCCCACTCATCTTATTCGACCTATTTTCACGTTCTCTCATAAATAATTTATCAGATACATCATCTCGAATCACGACGTGTTGATTCGATGGAATTCATAGCATATGCTTCACTGATAACTTAAGGTATACTATGTCAATATGATTTCATTCTCTTCTTGTTTATGCACAGAGAAAATAATTTAACTTTTTTCAGATTTCTAGCTTTCCTCGAATATAAATTGTTATGTTCTCGTAGAGACGTTATTATTAAAAAAGTACGATGTTCTATCACTTTTTCTTTCTTTCGGTCTAAAAAGTTTGAAGCTAACAAAACTGGAAGGCAAGTAGAAAAGATGGGGCAAAATCTAAGAAAAATTGTTCTATTGTGTAAAACCTATTTCTTTAAAGGGCGAGGGATGCGAAGAGTTTTATGATCGATTCGATTCAATCAAAGTAGCTTCTTAACTATTTACATTATAATTTTATACAATTAACTAGCTGTACCTGGCATTCGTTGCAATGCCATTTTGGTGTCATAATTTATTTGACACGCGATATTTTTTTGTTTTCCTGTCCATGTGTGAAGCATGGACGTTCCAAATATAATCTATACTATACATGTTTGTAGCGAATGTTCCCGTACTTCGTTGATGGACATTGCAAATGCGAGTCGCACTCCAAACTGCAAACGTTTCAAATCGAACGGCATATATTTTGGCATCATTGGCATACGTGACAACAGTACATCGTCTTTTCCTTTAAATTTTCCATTTTAAATTGCAGTTTTGCTGATATTGTTCATCATATTGTCCCTGAAATTCTAGTACCGTTGCAAAGTCATGGTGGGTTGATGTTTCAATGATTTGGTAAAAGAATGATAGACGCATTTAACTTTCATTGTTACAACGTGCGGCGCTATGCCTGGCAAATGAAACGAATTCAGGAATTCAGTTGGATAATTAACAACTTGTTCTTGATTAATAAAAGCAGCAATCAACTTGTACGTTTTAGCTTCTCATGATATTCTCTTTTGTATCGTGAAATTTATATAATTAACATTGGTGTTTTTGCTGCTAATATAGCACGTTCCCCTAACCACTTATAATTTTTAGAGGTTATGTACAATATTTTGGAAACCTTTGTGAATCAATTCGTCGGTTGTTGCTGTTACTTTACGAAAGTTTGTACTTCGTCGCACATACTCTAATGGTTTTCAGTCTTTCTTCTCGGTGCTCGTCCGTTTCTAAAACTCGCAATATATGTTTCCTTTTTGATTAAGGTGTAGATCTTTCAATCGCTTCCCGATTTAGAGTCACGAATAATTTGACATTCGCTGTCAAATGAATTATGCAACTAATATATAATATCGAGTCGTTAAAACAAAAGTGTCTTTTATTTCGCTTGTCATTTTGGTAGCATACTTTGACAGCTGTCAAATAATCCCTATATATAGATATACATAAATGTTAATTTTGTTTTGCCCCGTACGCGTTTATTTTGGTAAATAAAATTATTCTACTAGCGCAGAAACCTTCTCGGGAGCGCGGACTATAATTCACCAAATTTTCATCGCAATTGGATGAATGGTATAGGTATAGGAGCGTAACAAAGAAACAAACAAACATTCTTCCATTTTTATATATAAGATAAAAGCATGGCGGGACATCACTACTGACAATGAGTCATAAAACATCGCTAAACATATCGTTGCAATCTCCGTTGCATTACAGAGTTCTCGGTCTCTCTCTCTCATGCGCAAGAATTGCCCTATTGGTACTGTAATGAGATCTCCTGTTGTCACATATATTTTACTCAAACCAACAACTAATATAATTAAGCATCGTAGCTTTCACCCGTTAATGTTTATAAGCCCATAAAATTCAATTCAAGAATTTCATCTTCGTTACATAAATCGTTCGCCGAACTCACAACATTAAATCGGTGTCGGTGATTGCACTTTGGTATCAATAGAAAGACACCGACCATGGAATAAATGTATACGTACCTACATATATATACTTGCGTGTGTTACGTGTAGAGCTATAAAGCCGAAGCGAGCCTCCATACGATGTCGAGTTTCTTCTGGGGATCGTGTTTAACTCCATTGGAATATACGGGGCTATATCCGGAATTTCGTTCCAGGCCGTTGAGACACTAGATTCCACTTTATCGACACTCGTAATGGTTATATAGCTGTTAAAGTTGCCCTCTCAAACAACTTTTCCAATCTTATCTTTGCACGCCGAGAGAGTGCTCTCTCTCTCTCCCTTTCTCTACCGCGAAGCTTTTGTGAAGTCCGCACGTGCTGGAGGGAGTTGGGTGAGGAGGGTGGGGGGAGGGTTAAGCCCGTGCGCGGAGATCGAAAGAACGACCGGAGAACTGGCGGGGTTGTACGGCGCGTCGACAGCCCTTCGGACAAGTCCGTAGGAGAACGAGGAGGATTTAGTTAAATTGGACCGGCGACTGAGCGAGTTGTTGACGAGATTTGTTCGGCATCAGCGATCGCGCTGATCGTTGTAAAGGTGCGGAAGTACCGTAACGCGATCCCCCCAGTTTTTTTTTTTCAAACCCTCTTTCTTTTTGTATTTTCCTCCAAGAAGAGCGAATCAACGACAACGATGGCGGCTACTAAAGGGTCGTCGTCTTGACTCCCTTACTGCGATAGAAACAAAGATACGGTAGGACAGAGAGCGAGAGAAAAAGAGAGGGAAAGCACAGAGTCCGCAGTCGAACGGTGACCAGATTGTCGATACGTGACCGGCATCCGGACAACCCCATATCCTTTAGCCCCCTGTCTGCCGGTAAGAGCTTCGAGATTGTCTGGTAGTTCAAACCTCTTTCTCTTTCCTTTTTTTCTTTTCCTCTCGCGTCTCTTGCTGTATACTACTTTGAACTAACTATGCGATCAAACTTTTTCTACTTGAATACCCCCTTGAGTCTACTTTCGGCTTTACTAGCTTACTGCGAGACCTTTCCCGTACAATGCTCGGCTCTTTCGACTGTATAAAAACATGATATCGTTCAAGAATTTTTAATTAACCTTTAACTACCGAATTATACGTAGAAAATTATCCGCGATCAATGAGACAAGTAAAACACGTTTGTCGATATAGGTATCGTGGACTATAGGACATTACCACTTTATTAAATATCGGTTACTCTTATGACTGAAAAATTTGAGATATAAAATGGTTGAAGCAAGGAAATATGGAAAATATTGGATAATCAATACTACAGTGGTTATAATTGTACATTGATTATTACAACAAGTAGTAACCCATTTTCCTGTCGGTCAAAAAATATCCGACAATTACTGAATATCTTTTGCGCTGACGATACGTCTCACGATAATATCAATAATTTTTTAAAATATATTATAATTATTACAATTTTTACAGTCAGAATATTCAAACTGGATACAATTGATAATATGCACTGCCTACATAATGAGAAATCTGCTTTAGAAACTGATAGAATTTGGTCGAGGCAAATTCGAATTCTAATTCGAAAACAAGTTGGTTGAATGTCAATATGTGCGCGCGCTGAAGATTAATGGCGCACGCGCAACTACGTAGCATCGGGCGACCAATCAGAACGATGCGTATCAGCTGTAGGAATTAGTCACGTGGTACACGCAAGGAACTCTGGGACGGCAGAAGATGACCAAGTGGGTCTAAATACAAGAGAAGGAAACTATTCGCGGACTGCAGAAAGGTAGAAAGTATAAGCACGACTGTCAAGGTATTCATGGTAGCAGAAGAAAAATGTCGAGGCGAAGTGTAGAAGCGTCTGCTATTATTGCGAATATCTGTGTAATAAAGTGTCATAAATACTCAATATTATTGTTTCTTTTTACAATTGTTAATAACTATTGTGTATTTAATTGTAAAAAAGAGTTCAGTAAGACACACTTACCTCACATCTACTCACTGTCAATATTGTCAATGCGTTATGCTTGCGTAGTTACATTAAAAGTATGAAACTATAAAAACATTGATATTATTTTGTGAGGTGCGTCCTCTTTAATGAAAAAGAGGCCGCGTAATTTTATGAATTAAATATTAAATTAAAAACGAAATTAATCAACACATTCTTTGAGCCATATATTTTCAAGATTTATTATGGCTTAAAGAGGAAAATCTCCGAGGTGTGAACCTCAGAGAAAAAATGCCTCGCAAGAATGAATGTACAGTCAATATAATCTTAGAATTATCGAATACATTCTTTGCGGCAATTAATACATTTTCTATGATAATTATTGTGGCGATGAAATCTATAATCAAAGTGGTTTTTTCATTGTTTATGTATTATATCGTTAAATAATTATTTCGTATATTAGTAGTCGCTGGTGACTCCGTAAGCATTGCGCTTTTGATAAATAACTCGGCATATAAATTATTGTCAAGCGTTGTGGTTGCTTGATTATACAACCGGGCCGTGCCGGTGTACTTGACGGAATGTGCCGCCCTTATTTAGTGTACTTACAGTTAATTTTCAGCCTCCTTGCATGCAGCCAGTTTGACAAACTGTTGATAAGCCAGCGCTCCCAAGACTACTGAATCACGATGCAATGATACTAACAAATTTTATCCTTTTTTCCGTATCTATGGGCAACGTATGTAGAAAAACGACTGTGTTTCATTTTCACCACCGCTCGATCCGAGATATATGCCAAAAGAAGACGATCGGCCGCGCGACACATGTGTTCGTATGCATATGTGACCGACCGTTGGTAACTGAAACCAACCTTTGATGCCTGGGCATTTTTATCTATTAGTTCGACCGAACAGATATATTGTTTAAGTTTTTATTTGATAAGCATATGTTATCACTTGGTCTAATGTTTACATTTTCGTAACTAAAAATGACGTAGTGAAATTTAATAAGTACAGAAGAAAACTTTACTTATACCTTCAGTTTTGTACTTCCTCCGTATTTACAAATAATTTTCCTTTTTTTTGTAATGCATAATACTTTTATTGATATAAACTTTTATTTTAAGTCTCCTAAAAGTCTTCTCCATCAACGCTAATGTTCTTCCGCCATAAGCCAATAGCAGACATCCAGCTTCCAGTTGTTTGCTAAGATTGTAACAATTGTGACAATCTATACATATGTATGTGAGCATCCTTGATTATTAAGCAGAATGTCCAGCGGTATCGTATTTTGATATTATGCCTACAGAGAGATATATCAAGGAAAGCGATGGCATTTCAACGCTAAGCAATTAAAAAGAAGCTTTTAAGTTCCGGCCCCGCCCGATTCCGAACATACTCGTTCCAATACGAATCAATAATCATAATATAGAAACATCCAATCATCGGCACACCTAAATACCTTCGGCATTAAAAAGTCGACCCCAACTTTTCCAATACGATCTACTTTTATCCTTCAAACGATGTTTGATCTTGATCGGTACGCGTAATCCCGTGAGATGGATATTTGCGGTGATATCAAGATACATAACTGCGGCTTGTATATACTACAAAGAGAGGGAGAGCGGGGTCAAGGCTAATACCGCGCTATGGTCCGAGGCAGCCCGCTAATGGGGTGAAAACCACTTAACCCCTCGTCAGCGACGTCGCGCTGTGAATCACGTTATTCAATTGGCCCGCTCCTCTCTCTTCCTCTCTCTCTCTCCCCTTCACTTCCTCCCTCTCGCTCCTTCTAAGAGCCCTTCTTCATAATAATAACATCAAACCGGTAGCGTGGCGGTGGCAGGGAGGGAAGGCGGAGTGGATGAGAGCGTAACTGCGTGACTTGGCTATGGCGCAGCGTGGCACAGCGGCCGCGCGAAGTCGAGAAGGGCTCTCGTGACGCAGCTCTGAAGATTTACGTTCATGGGGGCCAGGGCATGCATCCTGTATGAATGGCGGGCAGCTTGCAATAATTCAACTCCGCGGCCACACCTCAGCCGCTTCCCATCCCTCGTACTCGCATACGCCAAGAGCATTATATATATATATATATATATATATATATATATATATATGTATGTGTGTGTGTATGTATGTATGGATACGTGTACGGGTAAAGCCTGTATCGTGCGAGAACGAGACACTGAGAGAGGTGCCATCGTAAGTGAGCTCTCATGCCAGAGCGAACACCCTCTCTCACAATTTCTGCCCTCTGCGCGCCCTCTATGTGTTCTCTCCGGTACCAACGTTTTGTTGCTTTCGAGAACAAGAGCAAGAGAGACAGAGAGGGTTGGGAGTGGGGGGAGGTACTAGTGCGCGCGCGATCCACGCTACTCCCACCCGTGCCGTAACGGAGCAACGAGACTGCTCTCTTTCGTTCTTCCGATTCACCTCCTCTTCTCTCAAGCAGCATGCTACAGCTAGCAAGGTACACAGATCCATGAAGGAAAAAGCAACGATAGCTCTACTGCACACACACATACACACGTATACTCCAAGTCGTTTTCTCATTCCAAGATACGCGATCCTTCCCTCAGTCACGGGCAGCTGTCCCTCACCTTTCCAGGCTTCTTCGCCCAACCTGGCACCCCGCGCGGCGCTTACTGCACCCTCATCCCTCGTTCTCCAGCATCGGGGGTGTATACGAACGGGCATGAGTAAAGGAGACTAGTGGCGCTCGAGAAAGGGAAGGGTGGGAAAGGCGAGAGGTAGCACCGGAGAGCTCTGATATATCGGCCGCACACATTGCACTAGATGGAACGCAATATGTCCGCCGAAGAAAGGCAATAACCATTAGGTCCCGAGAAAACTGCCCCATTTCAAACGACACGAACGGTCGAATATCAGGAAATTTATATCTGGCAGCCGGGAGAGGGTGAGGACGGCACGGCAACGCCCTTGGCCACTGCTTTCTATACTTTTACGCTCTCTCTCTCTCTCTCGCTCTTTTTCATATATATGTATCTGATATGCGTGTGTATATATACACGCCTGTGGGAAAAAAGGTATATATATATATATATATAGTTTTCCTTTACCGCCATGCGCGATATTCCAACAATCCTCTCTTCCTCCGCTTCTCGACTCTGGAAAAATCGCCGAGATCCCAAAAGCTGAGAAGTTCTTGTAAGCCCTTTATAACGAACACTAACTTGAAGTTCTGAAATGTATTTTCTAGCATACCATAAATTATATTCCTCATTATATTCATATATATCTTGTCTATAATATTATATCAACTAATAAATTAACCCTTTGCACTCAAAGTTTTTTTTTCATAAAACCCGAACATTATTTGCATTGACTCCGTAGCGGAGCCCTCGAGCTTGAAAACAATTTTTAAATGACTCCAGTCCAGAGCCCTCGAGGGCAAAGGGTTAATATAATCAGATATAATAATATTTAATTATATTAATTATATTTCAACTGGATTGATATGGGAGTGGCGTTGCAAATACTGTTTCGTTCCAATGCCATCGCGCTCTAAGATTACGATATAAGTTTTAGCTTACACGCGAAACCTTGCATATAAGTGGTTGAGGTAACGCTAGGATCGGACTAAGCTACCAAAATTGCTCTCGTAAACGCTGAGACGTGCGGATTTTTCTACTATCCCGGCAGTTATATCTCTCTTTCATCCGTATATACATAACTATACATATATATATATATATATATATATATATATATATATATATATATAGATAGATAGATACAGCTCTTTTTCATTCTCTACTTTCATTTCGCTTTCGTCGAGGCCGAAGGGCGTTTTTACAGACCGATGATCGTATATACGTGAATACGTGTATGTGTGTATGTTTCTGCGCGTGCGAACGATGAGAACCGAAGGAAGAGGCGGTTCCAGGATTACCGGAAAATTAAAGGTTACGCTAAGAGGCAAGAGGAATCGAGTGAGGAAAGAAGAAGAACCGAGAAACCGAGTGGAAAGGGAGGTTGACCCTTCTGCTCAGTTGGTAAGGATGGCCGCTCGCACGTCGGACATCGTGTTTCGCACATGGGTATATATATATATATATATATGCATACCACGGATTTTCTCCACTCTTGCTGCCTTCTGGATAGAAACGGTGCCTTTCCTCGTCCACTATGGTAGAAATTGCTTTTCGTCTATAAGGTTACATTATCAGGGGCACCATCTTGTCCGAATGGCTCTCGGCAAAACGCCGAACGCGACCGAAACTCAGGAGGGGTAGTATTGCAACTGTGTGTCTTTTAGTCCTTTGTCGTGGTTTTCTACCTCTGTCCTTCTCCATGCTCTTTTCCCGAGGTCTGTTACGACTATGACTGCACACGGTCATCCACAAAATGGCGCCTTCACCATTGAACGCTAGATGCCGGACAGAACTTTTTGGCAAAAAGACTCAAAAGAACGGAAGCAAGGGTGGAGCCGACTGCGCCTCACACGCAGTTAGAAACTGCACGATTCTGCTGGAAAATTATAGTCCCTTCTTTTATTTCTATCGTGGCCAACTACCGGTGGTGGCCTCTTTGCGCCGATACTCCCGGTGTGAAAACCACGTTCTCGATATATAGATACTTATACGATTACAGGGATCGCAGTTTTCAGCTCTTTCTTTGTTTTTCTTTATTTCGATTCTTCTTAGCTCGGCATGTGTGGAGGATCTTGCTACGAAAGGAACTAAGAGAGGAAGAGAGATCTGTAATAAGCGTGATAAAAGGGAGAAAAGAAGAATTGTCGTAACCGTGCTAGCCGCGACAATATTGCGCCTGAGATCTCGACTGCGGTGGTTGCTGTAATATATGTGTGTATACACATAGCGAACTCGTAATGGGACAACTTTGCCAAATGATACCCACCGCGGAATTTCGTGAAAGATCACGCACTTGGCAAAGTTCTTCTGTAAAAAATAAGATTATTTCGAAGCGACTGCGACAAAAGATTTTTCGTCTTTATTTATTTCTCACGTTCGAGTTGTCCACGTCTTGTTGTAGAGGGATGTGTATCTTTGAAATAAAAAGAAGGTTCAAGAACTCACCTAATATTTATTAATTTATCTTTCGTCGCGCGTTTTCGTTACGAATAAAAGTAAAAAAATAGATAACACGCTTACATAATAAATATATCTTCATTTTCTGTTCGTATAATCTGGGATGATTTGAAACAGTTGATATCGTATAATTGTTATTCTTATCCTTATTATTAAAATTAATTGTTTTAAAAAAACTAATTGTTATAATCTTCAGAATTGTTATTTATGTGTTTATTTACTATTGTGTGTTTTTCTCTTTTGTACTCAAATAGTTCCTGATGGCTAGTCATCCATGGGTGGACAACAAATTCTGTAACTCTCTCTCTCTCTCTCTCTCTCTCTTTATCAATGTTCACTGTAAATAGTTCTCACGAAACTTTCAAAAGTCCGTCTGTTACGAACCGACAAACACTTGTAAGATCTTCGGGTATACAGGTGAACTTGCACGCCATAAAGTGATGGCTAGGACTTGGATAAAACAGAATAAGTCTGGAAAAAATTGATGCATGCTTTTTTTGTCCATTGATGCATCCAATAAATGAAGTATAAACTAGTACTAGTGAGAAAATTTGATCAAGTCAGAAAGCACTTCTTATATAATTATATAAACGAAAAACGTATATCGTATGTATTTTCGTATATAATTATATATACGAAAAACAAATCGAGAATTAGAATATGGCGAGGTTACAAGCAGTAGGTAGACCAAATACGTGAGCTTTCTATGAATCGAAAAATATTTAATTGATCAAAACGTGATCCAAAATAGGTATTCGAGTGGACAATTTGTGAAGTAATTATATTTGTAAATGTGTAACTTTACCAAGAAATTAATCTCGATTTAAATAAATTTTAGTTAATTCAGATCCATCGGATTAAACTAATTGTAAGATAGTATTTAATTCGAATAAAATTACTAATATCCTTCTTAAAGAAATTCTCAAGGTGAATAGAGACAAGAAAAATCAAGGATTTTTCTCGTTCTCGGTGACAACTGTTAAAGTCGAGAATTTCTTGGTTGAAAAAAAGCCGCACTCTATAATGTACCCAAGAGATTTTATGATTTATTAAGTGTGCTCTGAAAGGAAAGAGGGGTGTGAGGCAGTGTTCCCGGAACGGCGTAGAGGGTAAAACGCATCCGGGAAAAATCCTTTTTGTCGAGGTGTTCTGTTGGTTTCTCGGTTGGCACGTCGCGTTGAAGTGCACAGAGGCAGTAAACAGCGCCAGCACCAGCAGAGCGGACTTCCCTCTGGTTGCACGACGTATGAAACCGCTCCGCTACCACTATCGCTGTGCAGACCTTTGTGAAAGTGAGTAATGAAGAGCTGACAGACATGTAACGGCATTATTTCCGGTTTGGTGAGAGTAGAGACCGATTTTCTATGTTCATGTACGGTACATATCCATGTATGTACTGTAGAACTTCGCGATTATT
>JAPYZT010000168.1:0-18348 GCA_030522965.1 Tryphoninae sp. A BG-2022a | reverse complement strand
TTGGCTTCGACCCTCGAATTAAAATAACCCAAATGATCTTGAAATAAAATTGTCCAAGCGAACGAGTGAGCGAAACTGTAGAAAACGTATGAAGGGACCACCCTGTGACTCGAATTGTGCACGTTTTCTCGTTGCACTTTGTAACAATATACAAAAGCCGGTCTCCCAGGGTATCCCGGGCTTTCTCGCGACGGAAGTGCGTAGAAAGCTGCGTTAGAAAGCTTCGTTGCCAGACGAGCGGGTTTCAACCTACGAGACTTGATGTTTGTTTGATTTCAATCCGGTAACCCGCGTCTCAACACTTTCCTCGCTCTCTCTCTCTCTCTCTTTCTCCCGATTTTCTTATTTTCTCCTTTTCTACCACATACTGTAACCCCTCACGATGTATTCCTGACGCGTCACGCTTGCATCCGACGTCTCGGTGCGAAAGATATATAGAAAGCGAGAAAGGGAAACGTCTCTTCTTCGTTCGAGTCTTCGCTACAAAGTATACGAATGTGTGTGTGTATATGGTATGTACGTACACATTTATACGTGTCGAGGACCACCCTGATCGCGACACATATTCCATGATTTAGGGAACAAATCTATATATACATATATGTACCTATATAAGTCCACGCTCGACGTAAAATGCATTGCGTTTCTCTCCACGGAGATTTGAGTGCTTTAATAAAAAATTAGGGCGAGCTGTACGCACACCAAGTTGAATTCGCGAGGTCGTCGAGAAACGTCGTCCACTTCATTGTAGAAGATAACGAATCTTTGTCGTCTCGTGAAATAGTTTGTTTCCAACGAAAATGAGATCGTCATTAGCGTTTGAAACTTAAGAAAAAAATAACATTTATAAAAAATACTAATCTCTCATACTTAAAAAGAAATATAATATAAATAAATATCAAAATCCATAAAATTTTATAATAAATAAAAACTTATAATTATTTTAATAATAATTTATCGTGGAAGCGGGGCTCATTATTATTTTGCCTTCTATCAATTGATAAGAAATACATTTTTTCGTTACCTTCAAATAATCGTTTTTTGATTTTGACTTATATTTCTTTTTACAATTTATCGAATGATACTTGAAATAATTTACAAAAAAATGTATTTTTTAAAAAAGGGTTTCGCTTCTAAATTGTAAAATGGTGAAAAATATAAAATTGTAAATACTTGTTCGGTAAAAAAGGCAAAACGGAGACTTGTATCGAGAAACGATTATGACGAACGTCTTCAATGCTCGTGTGCCATCAGCGTGTGGGGGGGGGGGGTTTATGGGCAAATACGCCACCAGCAAAACGACAATGAGGTACGTCCCATGAACGACGGGTGGTCATTGTCCTGTACACGGGGCTCGAATAGGAATTTTGGAAATTTCTCCATCACGTTCTCTTTTTTTTCTCGTCGATGTCTCTCCTCTCTCTCTCTCTCCCTCTTGAACATTTCGATTGCAAGTATCAACCCCGCATAGAATACCTGGAGCCATGAAAGAAGGAGTGAGATGGCAGGCCAATTTGGAAATCCCCAATTTTGTCACGGGAAATCCGAGCCGATGTTAAATCGGATATTACCAATGACACATTTTTCATAGAACTATGCATTCTCATGGACGAATTCGTATCCCACTATCCGATTTTTAATCTATTTGGCGAATCTTTCACCCCGTTTAAGTAATTTTTAATCTCAATCAAATTGAACTTATCACACACACTTTAATAATAAAAAATAATTTAAATTTATCTGAAACAATATTAACTTAAAATATGAACTTTAAACAATCGCACAGTTTATGTAATAAACAAGAGAAAGTTGAGTTATAAAAAAATGAAGGGCTTCGATTATTACAATTGTGACACGTCGTTGAAGGAGAGGTGATCGTTTTTTGTTTTCTTCCCGATAATTTCGAGTCGTCGGATATTGAAATTTCGGAAGATTCATAGTGCTTAAAATCGCGCGCGCATAGGCGTGGTTAAAATAATAGATCGCGAAGAAGGACTCGTGAAAAGGTGAAAACGAACGTATATGTCCGAATATAGAGGATGTACCCAGCCCGGGGAAATACGTCGCCCGCATGTTCCCAACCTCGTCGGATTACCCGGCCAATAAAGTCCCCATAATCCGTGAGCTCGCGCGTACACTAAATTTTTCGCTCAAAATTCGAGACTCGAGAACGGGAGCTAATGGTGCTCGAAAATTTTCAGCGGGTGGCCCATCAGGTACCAGCTCGATCGTATACCAGTGCCTCTAGGTTTTTCCCAAATTATAAATTCAACAATAACTTACCCGCGAAGTTTGGACTGGTGAATTTTTAGTTTTTTTTTTATATTGTTTCCTATTAATGACACGATTCATCTTTTTTCATTCATTAGGAAATCAATTTTTTTTTTATAATTACATAATTAATCGTTTACTTATTTATCGAACTAATGATTTTTGCATCTTAGGGAAATCGAGCATTAAAATATTACAAAATTATACATATTTTAGATGCGACGAGTTTTATCATTTCTTTCATTAATTCCAGGGAGAAATTTAGGGAAACATTAATTCCAGGAAGGAATAAGAAAACCGAACGTTTGAATTATTTTAAATTCCATCAATTGTAAAATTAATAATTTTGTGGATAACTAAAAAGTGAATTATTGATATTTTTATCGACATACAATTTTCGTTTAGTCTCTGAAAATCGAATCCAAAAATCTTTTACGATGAGTCACCATTTTTTTTATACGGCCAATTAATTTTTGTAAATTCGATTAATTATAACACGAAGAATTTTTGTATAATTAAACAGTGAATTCTTAATTCGTTCAACAAGGCAATAATTTTGTATCTTCGAAGAATCGAGCATTGCCGTACGTCAAAATTAAACAAACTTTTCGAATCGACGAATTTTCCGGAAGCTCTAATCGACTCCGGAAAATAAACTTTCAAATGAAAGGGAAGAGATTCGTTTTACAGAGCGTGAGAACATTATTTTCAGTACACGCACTTAGCGCAGGGGGTGAGCGGAGATAACGAGGAAGGGTGCAGATGCGTCGACAGATCCCGCACCAGAAAACTTCACAGCTCGTCGTAACGCCGAACGGTATGTAAAATAAAAAAGATAGTGAGGGAGGGAGGGGTGGGGGGGGGGGGTTGAAAATCTGGAGAACACACGCGATCGCCGGCTGTTACAACGTTCGAGCACTTGATCGTTTGACGTGACTGGAATCTCATTAAGGTGGCCGTACCATTATTATTGGTATCGGTACGTCGTGGGACACGTGTTCGCCAAATTTTTCCAACATTCCTGGATATTGGTACAGGCAGCGACAAATGGCATAAGCTGCAAATACGACCAGTGCTATATATACAATACGTGTAGGGTATATATAGTTTTATATGGCTACACGTTCAACAGTCTCTGCCAGAGGTAAGGTAGCAGAGTGGACACATATGTTCACCAGAACGCGAGCTGATGGTCTCTGCGGTAAGGTCAGGATGTGCACCGGTTAGTTAAACACCGGGGTAGACAGGTAGCACGTGCTTTATCGTATCATGTTCGGTGAACTTTTGTCTCGAAATGCATTGATTAATTATTCGATCAATTACTTAATTGTCTAATTAAATCGTACGAATTCATTAGTGACTCGATACAATAATCAATTGATTAATCAATCAACTATTTTCGTTTAGTTTATATTCGTTTGTCTTATTAACATCACGTAATTGATTCCTTAATTTTTATGATTTTTAGTGTAGGAAAAATTGAACAAATTTAATTAAATTTAACTGATTTAGATATATCATTACATTGAACGAAGGCTTCGCTTTTAATTTCTGAAAACAATCGCATCTAAAAATTATTAAGAAATTAGTGAACGTTGGGGAACAGGTAAAATTTGATTAAAATTTATAATTTTATAATTACGTTTATATAAAATTTATAATTATACAGTTAATAAAGTAATAACATTGGATCAAATTTCTCATTCCGATCCCCGAATCAACGAAAAACTTGCTGTCGACAGATAAATGGACGTGTAAACTTTCAGTACGACAAAAACAAAAAGTCACGAACCTTCTATCCATCAGGATATCTAAACAGCTAAAGCAATCTTAATAGAATCAACGGATTGTCTCCTTAAGTCTTAGTAAATTCTGACTTTTCCATGATCTTTTAGCTCTAAATCCAGAAAAGATCTCAAGCCTCGTGTACATTCGTGCGTTTCGAGAACCGGCAAACAAAAACCCTCGCACCATTTTTGTTTTTGGTTCATACGCCGCTCTTCGTCATGAACTCACCAGCATCGTTTCCGTCGGAACGTACATAAGCTGGTTTAACGACAAAAGTCACACGAGCCGGCGCGCGTTTATTTCGGATTAGAAAATTGGAATAATATTTGTCTTTAAACAATGGACAGATTACAGTGTAAATTATGGAAACTGGGAAAAATATATATGCTCTCAGGAGAAATTTACCGTTGTCTAAGAAACTGAAAGCCAAAGGCTCGATATATTAAAACGTTGGTAGTTATTCATTTTGATGAAAACAAAAATGAAAAATCGGAAAATCAGATTTTTTTAATATCAAAATGTTAACAATTATCCAATAATTGACAAAAAACTTCGCGGGGATGAAATTCGAATTAAATTCTGTCTAGTTGATGGAATTGAAACAATTCATTGTTATCGATCGGAAAACATTCAATTCTAGTTTTGTCTAAATAATAATTGTTTTTTACGTCACATTATAATTTGGAAATCGTTCTAGCACGCGACAGATCTTGCGGTTGCAGGGGATCGTAACAGGTTGTATTATAATAATGCGGCGTTAAATGTACAATGGCAACGTCGAATACATTGGGCTTTCGAGGGAAAAATGGAAGGACGAGAAACGGGCGTGTCTGCTTTGGTGAGAGTTTACCCGGTGTCCACCACCAACTATAAAGGATCCACTCGACGGAGTCTGCGGGATAGTCATTGTCGAAACACTTGTCGCCATTCATCTATCATAAAGGCTATTTTCTTGTTGGCAAGAGCCGGAAACTTCCTCGTGAATTCATTACCAGAGCTCCATTTTCAACAATATGCTTCAGTAAAAAGAAAATTGTTATTGCGTAATCCGTCATCGGGTATCGACAATAATTTGAATATTGTAATTAATATTGGACGGATAGAAAAACTATTTTAAAATATAGTAAATTTAAAAGAACAGCATTAAACAAATTTAATTAAATTGTGTGAATTTGTTACGAGTGTGGAAACTAACGATTTGAAAACGAAATCAGTCTTCGTATTTAATAATCACACGTTTTTAATTATAATTCACACGTTTTTAATTATTCAAATATCAAATATTGAAATTATTTTTTTTTATTTCGAACACTGGGTTTGAAACATTTTTATTTCTGTTGTTAAACTTTTGTTCTGAGGTCTGGATTAAATATTTCTTTAAGTTAGACACGGGTTGACTGAAATTCAGATGAAATAATATTGCAAATATTTAATTTTCTGTCATAAAATATAATTCTATAGCCACGTGCAAATAAGTCGATTAAAAATTCTCTCATGATGGAATCAAACATAGAATAATGTTTTCTCATTGCAAATCAATCTCCCAAATTCGATTTTTAAAAATTATTTTTACTTGGCAAACATGGTCGTTGTCCTCAAGAGGATTATAAAAATCCTCGTGACGTAGATTGTCTTTTTTGTTTTTATTTATAGCTCGAACATCCCAGATTCTCTCAAATACCTTTGCCCATTGACTTTCACCTCGCGAAATGTCGTAGCATCCCCTCGAGGTAACATGTGCAGCCGCTTATATAATTACCAGCCAGTACCGAAATCCTGGCAACACATGTTGCTCCTTGCTTCGTGCGAAGCGTAAGAAATCTCGAGTTAAGGCCTCGTAAATGCAAATTCGTTTGCTGGATTTCTAGACTCCCCTCCAACTCCCCCTCATCACTGTTGAAACACATGGTTCAGGAGAGAATTGCAGGTCTCCCCAAAAATCATCGCAGGCAGGATATGAGCTAGCTATATAGGACCAAGTGGAGGAGAAGCAAACGCGTTCGCGTTATAACGTACAAGGTTTGCTCGTCAGCGAACACGTGGTGGTACGACCACGAATTTTATGAGGTACCAGCATGCCATAACCATGGAACAGTCAACCAAATGAACATTCTTAATTGACCGATGGGAACAAGACTTAGAAACAAATATCGATAGCGTTCAATTATATTTCATCAAACAAAATTGCAATCCTAAATAGCATAGCAAATGTTCCTTCTGCGATAAAAAAGAACAATTTTTTAAATTTTAATTGTCGTTGGTTTAAATTTCATTTAGTATTTTAAATTGAGTAATTTTGAATTTTTATATCATCCACAGTTTTAATTAATTACGCAATTCGCAATTAATCTCGAAGATTGACTAATTTTCAAATAAACAGATATTCCGATTAGCAATTTTAAAAAGCGAGTTTTATCATTTTTAAAAGTATTTTCAGAAAAAGAAATGCTTGGCTTATCAACGGGTACGACGAAATGGCGTATAATCAAGATTCTTTCGATTATTAAAATTAATCAAAGTTCCCACTTTAGTTTCAATCCATTCACGATTAAAAAATAATTAAACGAATTAATTTCGAGCATTTAATTTAATTTGCATCCTCAATTAATCAATAACATTTTATTTAATTTCGTTAATTTTGATAACGAATATCATAATTCGTTTCATAAAAGTCTGAAAAATACTAAATACAAAGATTGGGCCAGCTTTGATCGCGGCGCCATTGATAAATTCGTTCGAACGACTGCTCAAAATTTCAACATTCGTTCTCGCACCACGAAGATTTACAGCGTTTTGAAGATTTTTCCAAAAATTTCTGCTCGACACATGTGTCGGAGAAGTTGGAACACGCTCGTTAAATGCAAATTCGGGGGTGAGTGAAATTCTCCTCGTGCGAAACACATGCTGATGTTTCTGCTTTGCTTGTAAACTATATATATATATATATATATGTACCTCTATATAATAGCTTAATAGGTATATGAAAGAAGGGAGGGAGAAACCGGTGTTCACATCACATTTTCAGAGAGCTACAAGTGGCAGGACATACACACGTTGTCCTAGGTCTTCCGGACAGTGGGAAGGTCGAAGATATTCGCACGTGTGTTGGAAGGGTGCACCTATGGTTGCACCCCCGCGTTTTTTTCGTCCTTTTCACTATTTGCATTCTCGAAGAGGTAGGAGCCATCGGTGTTGTTCCCGTCTATGCAGAGTCCTTTGCCGTATGTTCGACACATGTCCAACGGCCTCTTCGTATATTTCTCATCGGCAAACTTTGTCCTCGCGAGTCCGTATCTTTGCTTTTCGCTCGGCTCTTGCCAAGGGCTTCTGCTTATCGTCGTAAAGCTAGCAATTTATAAACAACAGCTTATGTACCTTCCAGTCTGTGTATACCAAGAACTATGTACATATTGGTATTGTATATATAGCTAATAAGCCGAATCTGGCTACTAACTGATATCTACGAGCTACGCAAATCCACTTGTATTGACGTAATGTAGTCAGTGAGAAATAACAGCAGACTTGATCCTTCGATTCAGATAAATAATATCGGTCAAGATCGAAGGATTCATGTTTAGACGAGGTTGAATTTTAAAAAAGTCGTTTATCTGGGATGAAAACTCGAATTTTTCGATTTCGTTATTATATAATTGAATTATGGTATTTTATACGAATTACAAAATTATAATGCAGTTTTTTTCCTTCGAATAAGAAAAATAATATAGCTAAAGGTCGAAAAAATCATATGTATAGGAAATTAAATTTTGAAAAAGTCATTTCTCTGCGACGAAAAATCGCGTTTTTAGAATTAGAAACAGCAGACTTGATCCTTCGATTCAGATAAATAATATCGGTAAAGATCGAAGGATTCGTGTTTAGACGAGGTTGAATTTTAAAAAAGTCGTTTATTTGGGACGAAAACTCGAATTTTTCGATTTCGTTATTATATAATTGAATTATGGTATTTTATACGAATTACAAAATTATAATGCAGTTTTTTTTCTTCGATTAAGAAAAATAATATAGCTCAAGGTCGACAAATTTACATGTATAGGAAATTAAATTTTGAAAAAGTCATTTCTCTTGGACGAAAAATCGCCTTTTTCGAATTGGTTTTTATGTAATTGAATTATGGTATTTTGTACGAATTATAATGCAATTTTTTATGTAAAAAATGTGTATAACGGTATAATTTATTCATTTATGCAAGATTCAAACACTGTATTCGCATATATTTATAAAAGCGATAACATTGACTCCCTTGTTTTTATAAAATCCGTGAAAATCCAGCTTTCGTATAATATCCTCGTACAATTGAAATATACAAATTGAATATTTAATTTGATCGAACGATTAATTTGGCTCAAAAAAAAAATGGGAAAATCACAATATCACCAGGATCATAGTATTTGAAAATATCGATTGATTTCGATGGAGGGTCAAGGGGGTGGAAGGAAAACGATTTAGTGGCAAAGAATGAGAATTAACGAGTATAGCACTGGGATTTTCCCGGCATAAAAGTACCAGTCGCGATGGAAATAAGGCAAAATGCTGACAGGCGGCAAAACCCTCCGCGTACTAACGGAGACTCTCGGTCTAGGCGCCTTTTCATCAATGGAAAATCGTCAGAGGGGTGGAGTAAGGAGTAATAACATCGATGCATTGGGAAACGTCCCAGGTGGTAATTGCTTTGCTGGTGGCATATTCAAAACGCTCCGCATTCTCTAAATATTAAGGCCCTGCCTTTCATTACCGTCGTGCCTTTATATACCCCATACCGTAGGTACAAGAATGTCCTAGCGAATTTGAAACAGCGCGAGTTTTATGAAATATTCTTTCGACCTTTTGACTACATAGCCGATAAAACGTAGGCACTGACAAAATGTAATTTAATTTAAATCGAATAAAATTTACCCCATTTAGCCATATTGGCTAATTTGGCACCCAATTGTTTTTTTCACTTCGCTTCGATTAATTCAATTTTACTTGAATTCATTTAAAAACTGTTTCTATGCAAATTAATTTCATTTGACAAAAACGGCAAAAATTTGAATGCTAACAATTTATTCAATAAGTTTATAAAAGTTTGTTTAATTCGAATTAACTGAATTAATTTTACATTATTTCAGTAAAGTTAATTTAATTTGAATGAAATTCATATAATTTTAACAAAATCATTTTTCTGTTCCGATTAAATTTTATTTTATTTAAGAAAAATCTATTTCAAAATAATTCGCGTATCTACAATCGTATGTGCGAGAATTTATTCGGGATTTTACTTTTATATCTCGTTTACCACAAATGCAATTATCATTTTCTGCAATCTTCGTTTAATTAATATGTCACTTGCCTTCGGTGGTCTTGCCACTTTCGCTCGTTCTTCGTTTTCGTCTCTAATGGTACATACGAGCGTCACTTCACCGAGACTATGAGATAACTCGAATGAGAGAAGGAGAGACTGAGAGAAAGAGGCACATACGTAACACATGCTCGCGCCTCTATAGGGCACGCACCGTTTCACGATATTAACGCCGATTTAATTATGCGTGCTATGCACTCTCGTGCAATCGCTCGTCGCTCTGGCAAATGTATCCTCGCATAGAACTTATATGTATGCGCAATGTGCGTACATCTTGCGTACTTATTGCACGATTCTGGGTGAGATTATGCGTAATGGCTCATGTGTATTATGGCGTCGTCGTGTCTGATGACTCGTCGTACAATAAATTGTTGACAATCTTTTATCAACACGAAGAACTCAGGAAATAAAATTATTCTGCAATAATTAATATATTTAAAATGTACAAAAGAAATTCTTACTTTAGTAAATATTGAATGAAAAAAAGAACTTCGTTAAATTGATCGATGAATTAATTGAGTAATTAATTATTGAATTTTGTAGATTTTTTAATGGATTTTTTTAATATTCTTTTTTGGATAAAGAATTTTAATATTATATGAATAATATCTGGTCCTACTCCATACAGTCCTGTCCGTCATGGAAAGTAGAATCGTTTCTGAATTAATTAATTTTATTATTTAATTAATCCAAAATAAATTATAATTTTATAAAACATTATCGAGAATTCAAAAAAATTCTCGGAATTTATGAAATCGATTAAGCGATCGATCAATTATTAATTTTGCCTATACTCGATTGATATTTCTACTTTTCTCTCCTTCGATAGATTGAAATATAATTTTTGCACCAAGTCGATCTCGTTCCAGTTAGAACAACGTTACAAAGTATTCCGAGAATATAAATATTATTTTTTAAGACGCTCGGTGAATATGACGTTTCCTTTATTCGTGCATTCCTTTCTCGGTTATCTCTATATCATATCAGCCCGAAATTTTTCACTGTAAAACGACGACAAACTCCTGGCCATGATCCAATATCAGAAGTTCGATGTGGTAAATGCTATATAGGTACTCGCGTGCGCTTTTACTTCGCCGACGACCTCGCCTGGATAATTATTCTCCAACGGCGATGATCAAAGGAAACGTAATGAAGTTGGAGTACGTCTCTATTTTCCCGAGCCGCGTATTTTTCCAGCTATAATATACCGATCACCGCATGACGAACGATCTCCCGCGACTCGTTTGCATAAACGTCACAATGATTTCTTAAGAAATAAAAAAAAAATATGCACTGCAGATAAAAAAATTCAGCTACACGTTATACATTTTAGAAATTTTGGGAAATCAAGAAAAAGTCGTGATATTTATGTGGTTGTCGGGGTGAAAGAGTGCCGCAGTCACAACATAGATGATTTTTGTAGATCCCACAGCGAAACGCCATCGATCAGTCGCTGCAGTTCCACTCGCGACGAACGAAAACAGTTTTCGTAATTTTTTCTTCATCCTCGTGACAAAATCCGAAGCTTTTGAAACGAAAAGCGAAAAATGTCGTTTACACTCATTGAAATGAAAACAAAAGCTCAAAAGAATTAACAACGTTTGTAAAGAGTTCTTGAAAATATTCTTCCATATTTTTTTAAATCAAAGAATGGAAATTGTAAGACGGCGGAGTTGAAATCTATTTGAAGCTGAGAACAAAAAAGCTCTCGAAGCTCGCTCGCGCGATCTCCTATTTTTGGTATTTCCAGGACGGCAAAACTCATTGGTGATAGTTGGCCCCTTGGTCCGCAAACCTTGAAATTCTTTTCAGAGATTTCGCTTCTCTTCTCATTCGTTCAAAGAGTTTTTAAAATCATGTACTCCGCGTGAGTTCAGATTCAAATATTTACATTAATATTCGTAAATTAGAAATTGAGAGATTTGCTTAAAAAAACAACATAGTTGATAAAGAGTTAATTTAAATTTTGTATTTTCTTTGTTGGTGATAAAGTCTCAGAAGGAATATTGAAATAAATTACAATTCGATATCAAAAGCGATTCTTTTTGAGCCAAATAAGGCTTTAATATTCGAAATGTATAAAGAAATATACATTTTTAGAAATATTTAATCGACTGTGAGCAGCTGGAGTCACATGATCACTATAACTGGATCACGCCTGTGCGGACACCGAATGGCGCGTAAATTCAAAAAAATACGCGGGTGAAATGCGCCTCTTGCGATCTCCGTAGTCTCATTCCATCTTCTCACTTCCAACGATATAAATATTCAAGATGGGTTCGTTCTCTTCCTCCCCCTCCCCTCATCCCTCTCCTCAGCTCATTCGCTATCGTTCCTCGCCCTATAGCGAATCTGCAAATTCTGCGGAGAGACGAAGACGCGCATTTTGTCTCGTGTCTTTACGCTCCCTCCATGCGAAGATTTTCAAAGGCGTCGTTGCGGTCCAAAAGTCGAGGAATATCGTGGGGGACGAACAGTGGCGAAGAAATTTTTCGTCTCTTTCGCTCCCTCTTTCTCTTCATCGCTCCCGCTCCCTCTCTCTCCTTCTTTGACCGTAGCTACAGTACGGTCCCTCTCAGTGATACCTCCTAAGACTCACGTGGGGGAAGGGGGATGACGAGACTGACAGAGCATGGTTTGAAAGAAAATTCCGGGGTGGGGCCAAAAGACCGTCCGAAGGAGTGGCGCAAGAAGAGGGGAAAAAGTGGAGGCGGTGTCTTCAGGCGGTGTCGTCCGACGTACCAAAAGACCCGCCGAGCAAACACGATCACAGACGACTCGTATCACTCGTGCGAGTAACACGGGAGCAAAATTTGCGTTATTTCTTCATTCTTACTTGTCTTCGTCACTTTTGTCGAGACCGTAGTGCGAAACAGTTGTTAAATCCTAAAATACTTTTCGTTCTCAAACAGTGTTCCACGATAAAAGTGTTCTCAGTGATAAAAATTCAACGAGAATTATAGAATCAGAGTTAAAATCGTCGTGAAAGAGAAGAACGCGAGTGTCAGCGAATGGTTTCCTAAGTATAATTCTCGACAAACGTTGAAAAAGATAAGTTTAAGTATAAATAGATAAAACGCGAAGAACGATCGGCCGTATCCGATGATGCAGGCACAGCAACCGGTGGGCCTTCAGGCCCAGCGCGTGCAGGGCATATATCTGCTGGGCGACAGTTCGGGGATTCCCCACAGTGCCGGTAGCTCCGCTAGTAACTCGCCGGACCACTACGAGCGCTACTCCCCACCGACGCACCTGATGGATTTGAGCAGTCCGACGGAGCACCGACTCCCGGGCTTTCATCCTCATCCGCATCACGATAATCCTCACCATCATCATCTTCATCATCATCATCATCAAATGTATCAACCACCATCGACCTATCTCGTTTACGATCCCGTCGAAGACAAGAGATACTTGCAACAGGCCCAGCAAGAATTGGACCAACAGGAAAAAATGTTGTACGATCGGGAAATCCAAAATGTCGATTACGACAGAAGATTGAACGACAATTCACCCGGTTTCTTGTCCGATCATAGCCACAGTCGCGATCACGAGCAGAGTCTTTATCTGACACCCTCGCCTCAAATGTACCCTTCGCCAGGGGAGGATATTACGAATTCTCGCGTATCGAACTATCACACCCCGGGAACCGATCAGGTCATCGAGTATAAACAGGAAATCGATTATAACGAGAAAGCGACGACTTTGGCCGAGGATTACGAAAGCCCTAAGAGGATCGTCATGAATCTTGGAATGGGGACGGAGACGGTGACGAAAACTTTTGACAACGAACTCACCGTTGTTAATGACACGAGGACCTGCAGTATCAGCAGCGGAAGTAGCACCAGCAGCGGTAGCAGTAATAGCGGTAAAAGAAAGCGGAAGTCATCCTCTAGCTGTAATGAGAATAACGACTCCGAGGGCGAGAGCAACGCTAGCTCTTCCGGTTCAAAAATCAAAATGAGGCGAAAGAGCGGTGCTACTTACGAAGAGATTCAAAATCAGAGAGTCATGGCTAACGTCAGAGAACGACAGAGAACTCAAAGTCTCAACGAAGCTTTCGCGTCGTTGAGAAAAATCATTCCTACTCTACCCAGCGATAAACTCAGCAAGATACAAACTCTCAAATTGGCCACGAGGTACATCGATTTTTTGTACGAAGTGCTACACTGCAATGTCGAGAACAGCGATGGAACCGAGGAAAGTGGTAAGTTGTATTTATCGATAACATTATTTTAATCTTTAATTTTATTGTATGCAAAAGATTTATTAGCATTGTTTTCATACTTCGCTATGCGCTTGATTTTACGTGATTGAGACTTTGTGCCCGAACAGTTATTCGTAAATTTATAAGCCTTTGTATTATATTTGTTAATAAAGACTTTGTAATTCCTTTACAATCCTCGTTACCTCGGATGTTCCAATTTCTAAAAATCTTCTTGCGTTGTTCCATCTTTGTAAATTTATACATTTTCAAAGATACGAGTCCCACAGAATTCAGAATTTTATTTTTCAGTTTTTAACTATTCAATTTATAACTTACAAAACGTAAATCGTAAAAAACATTCGCAATGCCTTCTTAAATATTAAACGCTTAGAATCTTATCATTTACAAAAATCCAATACTGTCCATTTGTTTTAAATTATTTCAAACTTTTATTTATACAAAATTCATACAAACATGCAAAAAAAGTCGAATGAACAAAAATTTAAAAAGAAATATATAAAATATTAATAATATCTCTCCTCCAATAAATGTGTAAACGACTCGCTCCCCGGAGGTACCCTTCGCGACCTCTCAAGAAGAAAAAAAAAAAGAAAAAAAGGGACCTTCTTGAAGAAATCGAACGAGGCTCTCTCGTCACGTCGTTATGTGCATCTCTCGCTATATACAAAAAGTTCTCTCTCCCTCCATTCTTGGACCCTCATCTCGAAGATCTCGTCCCTCGCAAGAGAGAAACCGAGAGGGAGAGAGAGAGAGAGAGAGAGAGAGAGATCTATGTGCTTGCCTGTTTATACGACTTCTCGTTCGCAGTCGCTTCTCTCTCTCTCTCCCCCCCCCCCCCCCCGTTCCCTATCTCACTGTTTACTCTATACAACGGCAGTGTAATTAAAACAGACCCCCGGCTCGTAGCTTCTGTTGCTCGTCTTTGTAATTTACTATACGCATATACACACATACATAATCCGCATACGCATGCTCAGAGTGCGATACAAAGCTGTAAAGCTTTTCGTACCTCAAACTCCGAAGAAATATCTCAAATATCACTCCGCCAGCTCGAAATCATTTCAAGTCATATAAATATCTATACGCACATACGCACGTATACATATATATATATATATAAAGGCATATATACGTTTCTATCCGCGAGTACGAAATATTTGGTCAATTAGTCAACTGGTCGTGATTAAAGAGTATTCGGGCGTTGCAACGGGGCCGAAGTTAATCGAGACTCGTCTCTCTATTCTTGCAACGAAGAAATAACAGGGGTTCCTTCGCGCGGAAGATTTAAATTCGCGGGAAAGTAAATTGGTGGGAGCCGCGTATGTTTGGTGCGAGGGAACGATACCGGCCACTGTAGAAAAGCCAACGGGACAAGTATGAAGAGGCGCGTACTACAACACTTTCGTATTAAATCATGCTCGCGACAATATCTCAGAGTTCGTTTGACGTGATACAAGACGCGCGAGAGGCGCCAGAAAATCTCATCCAAGAACATCCAGAGATCCTCTTGCCTTCCACCCCGAACCTCGCTTCGCCATCTGTCGTAAGTTCGCGTGACTAACGATATCGAGACGCTAAGTACCCGAAGACGTTTACGATTGGGTCGTGTACGCGTTATAACGTCTCTACGCAAAGAGTTATCACGATTTTGAAACGACGATGGAAATAGAGCATCGTGCCTCGCGAGTAGGGATTTCTCTATATTATGTTTTTCTCCCCCCCTTTTTTTCACCCCTTTCGAACAATTTCGGACGAGTTTATGTCAACAATCTGCCGTTGGTTGGAGAAATTTAGGAATAATTTTTCATGTTTTGCTTTTTTAATGATATTTTCAGTCGTTCATTTTGTGCTGATAACGATTTTTGTTCTATATCGTCGTTTTGTTTCTGTTTTTGTTGATCAATAGGCGAGAGAAGAGGTGCCGTACTCGCTGCGCGGGAAATAAGTTCCTCGTCCTGCAGTTACATGGCCCATGAGAAATTGTCCTACGCGTTCAGCGTCTGGAGAATGGAGGGTGATTGGAACTCGAACCTCTAAAAAGCTTTCGAGCGTGTGATTCGTTCGATAATATCGACCGAGGAATTTCATCGAAGAGATTTGACGCGTATGAAAAACGAGGAAAACTTCTTCGTCCATGGACCATCGGTTTCGAGGACTTTTCATCGTTACGAGGATCGTCAGGGCGAGACAATTTCCTATTTTCGCTGGTACGAAAGTAACGAAATGCCTCGGATGAGAAGAAATTATAGCGATGACTATTCGCCATTTTGTTTTTTCCTGCAAATTCGTCGAGTGTCTTTTGGAGAATTCGAGCGAGGTTTATTCTCGCACTTGTGAAAGGTCCTGACACAAGAACCGATATTTTACCAGCATCGAGCCGATACAAGGGTGACGCCCACCTCTGGGAATTCCCTACGGGTTTAGTCAAATCCGGGAGCGAGTTCAACAATGAACCGTTTATAAAATTACTAGACGATTATTGCTGGATTTCCCAGTTGGCCAAGGCTTTCTTCTCTGTCGTGGAGCGAGACACGAATCTAGCGAGAAGGAAAGGGACAAATAGAGAAAGAATGTAAGAAAGGTCTTAAAGATACTCGAAGTGTAGTTTTCTTTGGACAATGGAACGATCCTACGATCTTCTGTTCCATGCAATTTAAAAAACGTCCCTCAAAAAAAGTCTTTTACTCAAAATTGTCCAATCTTGAACGTTGAAACAAATCTTTACCTCTTGTTTGACTTTCTTTTTCATTGATCGTTCGAAACATCCATCGATCACTTTTTAACAAAAGCACGATAAAACTGTGTGTAGTTTGGGGTGAAAAATGTATACGAGCGTTTTGGCGCCTGCCGCGGTCAGAATTCGTCGTTTCGTTCACTCGAGGGCCTCGACGAGCAAAATATTATTTTTTGGTCCCCTCCC
Source organism: Tryphoninae sp. A BG-2022a (assembly GCA_030522965.1). Taxonomy (NCBI): domain Eukaryota; kingdom Metazoa; phylum Arthropoda; class Insecta; order Hymenoptera; family Ichneumonidae; species Tryphoninae sp. A BG-2022a. The sequence goes on along the minus strand of JAPYZT010000168.1, from coordinate 1,782 downwards.
CCCTTTGCTCGGGAGCTTTTTCGTGGCAAAATCGGTATATACACGTTCGAGTATTATAGGCCTTTCCTTATATATATATATATATATATATATATAAGGACGTGGTATATATATATATATGTCAGGGTCTGTCAGGGCGAAACCGTCGCGTTTCCACAAGACCGTGTGAATATTTTGTACCCCGCTCTGAGATCGGCCAAACGAGAAAGCTCGAGAACAAGCATATCAGATAGAAGAGAGAATGAGAGAGAGAGAGAGGAAAGAGTGATATAAAAAGAAAGAGAGAGAACTTTAGTTAGTTATTTTAAAGCAGCCAAAGCAAACTTCTAGTCGGATTTGCCTCGCTTGACGAAGCCGCACGCAGAGTTTTAATGCCGCGGCTTCTCTTTCTTTATATTAACTGCGGTGAATCTTTATTAGAACAGGGGGCGATGAAAGAGAGAGAGAGAGAGAGAGAAAGAGAAGAAGAAGAACAAAAAAGTTGTGAGAAGAAACTTCGTGAACCGGATGTGACCGCAAAAGAAACTCGCGGCTCTTCAACGGCCGCCAAATTGTACCAGCGAATGCAGGAACACTCTGACCCTTCTTTCGACATTTGTCATTCGATTTTGGAGCTCCTGGTTTACTTGAAATAAAAAAAAAGAAAGAAGAAAAATATCGGCCACTCGAGGCTCGATAGGAGACTCGAGGATAAAACTGTTGGTCAAATATTCGAATAATTACCGGAGATACCCTCTCGTCTCCCTGTGTTAACGCAGCAACTCGGGGGAGACCGAGATCGTCGTAAAAAAATAAGGAGAAGAAAAAAAGCTAGTAGCGAGAACGAATCCGAGAAACGAGAGGGCTTTTTTTTGTTTCGTCCGTTCTCGACGACGAGACCTCTGCGAGACCATAAATCTCTTTGAATTCAATTAGAGAAGACTGGTTGTAACTTTTGGCGCCGTCGAGAGATAGGAATACGAATCCTGGGTGCCCGGTAGCATATTCGTCCGGGGACTTTGGATTCAAAGGGGAGACCCCCTTTCTCCCTCCTTTCGAGAGAACGTTCGAATTTTGAGTAAACTTGGTCTTAGTACTACAAAAGCAAAGTCGATATTCTTGCACACCCGTAGCATCTCCACCCTCTCTTACAATTGGCGAACGTTCGCGGTCGAATTTTTCCAATCACGAGGACCACTTTTCCAAACGAACTTTTGCTCTTCGTTCAAAATATTTATTTTCAACAATCCGATAAGCGTTATGTGTAAATATAATTCGAAAATATCGTGATAGGACGTTGATTTATATATAACGATTTTTTGTTTGTCTCTAAATCTTGTAGAATATTGTTTAATCGTAAGATAATCGATCTCGGATGGTTAGTGCCGCGATCGTGCCTTGCCCATACAGCTAATGCTCCAAAGACCATTTTATTTTTGTACATATGTCTTACACATAAACACATAATCGAAACGACTATATGCATTTTGGATTTTTTAAAAAATAATTAGCATCGTCGATGAGTTTGTAAATTTGATTTGTACAGCGAATAACTAGATTTAATATATGGAAAATAGTGTGCGCGCGTGCTTGCGTGGCCGGATAATGCAATAATTTATTACGTATGTTCGAAATTTTTAGGAGACTAAATGTATAAAAGCGTAGATGTTGTCTTTAAGTATCTCATTATGTAAATATATATTCTGTAGTATATAGAGGAAGTGTATATCTCGCGGTTACGTCTTGTAAATATCTCAAATTTCTCACGGACCTGCGGCTTACAACCGCTTTTTTTCTCTCTCT
>JAPYZT010000167.1:30000-54636 GCA_030522965.1 Tryphoninae sp. A BG-2022a | reverse complement strand
GTTTTCCATTCCTTCGACAACCTTGCACGCGGTTAAGCAGCATTTTCTGTATGAGCCACCGTGCTGGATCGTTGCTTCAATACTTTAGATTTATACGATACGTGTACGTCGCATAGGCATAAACTATATTGTACAGTATTTTTATATAACGATGAATATAATAGTATGAGAATGAATAAATATCACTTATGAAAGTAGGTCTGATTTTAGTTCTCCTTAAGCTCCTTAGAAACCCATCCTGATTTTGATCCCGGGCGGAAAACGTAGCTGAGTCTGGGCTTTTTTTATCTTTTCCACAGAGATTGACATTTCAAAAAAGAGAAAAATGTCAGCATTTTCTTTTTTTAATTCGAAATATGAAACATCTATGAGACACAATACAAATGAGAAATTTTGTATCGATCGAATCGCAGCTATTTCTTGTATCGATTCTCCGTAAAAGAAATTATTACGTTCTGTAAGCCGCGAACTTCCGTGGCGCAACGATTTGCACTACAGCGCGCATGCTCCTTAGATCATCCACGCGCACGGACCAATGAGCATCGAGCGTACTCGCTACTGCGCAGAATCGGACTGCACAAAGACACATATGAGAAATCCGCTTAGCGCTACGCTTGGCTCGTTGCTCATCACAATTTTTATATCTTTTCAGATCGTGAAACGAGAGACTCGTCAATGTGCTTGTGCACGAGTGTGTGGATGGCAGAGAAGTCGTAAGCTGTCGTTTGTCATCTTCTCGATGAAATAATTGCGGAAATTACGCGAGGAGAAGAGACCGCGCGTTTGTGAATTTTCGAGGATAACGTCGGAAGATCGATAAACAATTTGAAAGATAGTCGCGTAGCGCGGTGCTTTGTTCATTCTTAGATGATACAATCCGAGAGACCCGAGAAACCGAGAGAACAAATATTATCACGATAAGAGGCTGCGCGAAGTCTCCGCCCATTCGGGGATCCCCCATTGGTTCGAGGAAAATGTCGTGAAACGACGGACTGTTCGAACCAATCCAAGGGAGAATCTCTGATTTTATGGGTTACGCAAAGGCCTGAGCCGAGTCGCTCGACAATCAGCGAACTGCGAAGGCGCGGAAGTGTCTCCCAGCGACGCATTTTGCCGCCCTCCGTTCCATCTCACTCTCGACTCATCTCCCGAGATCTCTCACGTGTTACTTCTCTCGTACCTAAACGATTCAGCTTTTACTACGCGTTTACGATCGCAGTCGTGACTCCTACGGAAATGTAACTGAAACGCTACATGTTGTTGATGTCAGAAATGTTTCAATAACAAATTTTGAAAGACGTCGATGCGTTAATCTTTAGGCTTAAATATGAACAATAAATTGTAGGCTAAATTTAATAACATTGCCGATCTTAATTGATCCAACAAGTGTCGATTTCGCTTTTAGACAAAAATCTTAACGAAATATGCGCGAAGCAGCCGTTACGTTATTAAACCAAAAAGGAGGTAAGCCTCTAAACTTCAGAAACTTGCGTATAGGTATATGTGCGTACTCGACTTCAATCGTCGCTAGCCAAGTTATTTAGTGGTTTACGCCCCAGCTACTAAGTAGCAAGAGCCATTTTCGCGTCTCGTGCGCATGTCTCGATCACCCAAGTCGGTATGGCGCCGCTCGTAGATCACGCGTCGAGCCACCCGATCGAGAGGGTTGTATACCAGCTCGACGGAATCGACACCAGAGACGACTGCCATGAAAATACGGACGAATGCGTGGCTCGAGTTAGTCTCGGAGCATTTCACCTCGTCCTTCCATTCCCTTTCGTTATTATCCCGAGTCGAGACACACCGACCTTACGTTACAGCGGACATTTTTGGATCTCCAAAGCGAGCTGGTCGCGTAAATCTCGTTCGGTGAATCAACCGCGCGTGCCTTGCCCCATTGGCGAACCTGAAGAGCGCGTACCATTTTCCATACGTCGATCGTAAAACGGTCCTTCGCCACGAACGGCACGGCAGAGAGAGCCGAGGTCGTAGCCAAAAACATTTTTTTTTTTTTCATTCCAAACCAGAAATCGTCGGAAGAATCAAGAAATTACGACTCGAGCTTGGACTTGCTCGAACATCTGGAACCAACAATTTCATTATGTACAGGGTTAATCTTCTCTCAAATTAGATTTCCGTTTATCACTACTTACGTTTTTTTTCTTCTTCTCGTCAGTCGACCGAGATAAACCTCGAACGGATCTGAAGAAGGTATATACAGCATTGTAGACACGAATTATAATAACGAAGGGTTGGGACGAAAAAATTAAAACTTATTGAGGAATAACACGGAGGGGATTTTGTAAGTTATAACGAGGGAGGAAGGAAGGAAGGAGTTGTGCTTTAGGTGGTTAACATCTGCCGTTGTACCTTCTTCCTTCCCCCATTCGCTTCTTCTTCTTCTTCTTCTTCTTTCTTCTTTTTTTCTGTTCCCTTTTTCCTGGCTACCCGAGCGATATAGTGCCAGCGCGTAGAAAACGGTTGCGAGAGCGCCGTTGCTCGTCAGTCTCGCGGCTAAATCATCGCAATTTCTGTCACTTTCACTGTTTTCACTAGGATGATGCATCGTTCGTCGTTAGTGCCGCGATGGCCTCGCCACGACGTGCGTCATATTTAAAGCCGATCCACCATGCCCCTATCTCTCCCCTAACTTCGTTCCTATATATCTCTATCTTTCACGATAGGATTTTCAAGCTTCTGTTCCGAGCTCGGCCCAAATGCCCCTCATGTGATCTCTGTGATCGTTTTATGCTCCCTCTTCGGCATTAAAGTTCACTGAGTTACGAACTCTAAGGTAAATAATTGAATGTTCTGCTTTACTTTCGCTATATGTTACTCGTTTTTATACTCTTTGAACTGATTTTTGTGCGGTGATGTAACAAAGTTTCTTCCATTTGTTATTCCATGCAGAAACCAAGAAAAGGTCAACACCAAGAGAGGATTGTGTTTTTTTCGGGGTTGGACAATACAATCTTTCGTGAATAATTTTGGGCAAAAATAACTTTGGAATTCGAGACTGCAAGACCGGTAGAGGGCGCGGGTTAAGGGGGGAAACCCCATTAGGACTACTATTTTTACTGATTTTTTTATATGGGAAGAATTAATTAGAATTCAATGAAATTTTGACATCATTTTATTCACATTTCGAACGACTGTTCTGAATTTTTTTAAAATAATTTCAGCCATGAATAACAAAGTGACTAGAGTTCTCCATTGCGGGACGTGTAGCCCGCAATATACAAATAATGAAAATTAAAAATTTTGAAAGTGTTGGAAAAATTTACTTCGAATTTCACCATTTTTTTCACGTATTATGCAAAAAAACACCTTTGAATTGATGATATCATCACAAAAGTTGGTTCATATGTTTAGCAATTTTATAAAAAATCGTAATTTTAATTTTCATAATGATCGATGCATTACTTTTTGAGTGAGACCTCCCGCAAATATGAAAAAAGTTATTTCGAGAAAGCTTACCTGCTGTACGCTCGAGTCTCTTCCCAGCGAGCGCTTGGATTTATGCTTATAAAAACTAAACGAATGCAAATTTCGCTCTAAAAATTTGACAGCATATTCTTGGATAGTTAAGATAACGATTTATGTAATAAAAAATGTTTTTTTCTAAACCTTTTAATGTGGTTTCTTCCCTTAAATTTACCCATGTCTCGAAACAGCATTCTCCTCGAAAATTAGTGGAAAATGCTGTTTCGAGACAGACTCAAGAACGATGAAAGATAACGACTTGATCTTTTTTATTGACGACCACTTTTTTCACAAGCTGAACTGACTTATACATATAAAGATTTATTTCTCCCATCGTACCGTTCGAAACGACAAATGACTTGAATTTTTCGGTTTTTAAGGTTTTTATCTTAATTTTGTTTTCAATGTTTTTTTTAAATGTATTCATAATCGTTATTTGAATGTCATCTTGTGTTCAGCAATTGATACATTTGTGGCGCCTTAAATATACTCCATGCATGTCCGAGAAATATTCAACTTCAAAAAGCGATAAAAGTTTCGTTAAACGTTTCAAAAAAAAAATTGAACCTCGTGTGTATTTTTCAAATGTGTTTGGGAAGTGATTCAAAAGTTGCACAGCTCATAAAATGTCTTTCTCCGTCTCTAAAAGTATTATTATTCAACTCGAGTCTGGACTAAAGTCTATACATGTCTAGAAAATGGAAAATACGAGGTCATTCATGGCAGCTCATTGGGACCGGTAATGAGGTCGTCTCGACGCTGTTAATTATCCCAGCCTGCTGCTATATCGTGCCATATACCACACGCTTCAATTTTTCTACCGCGGCACAGGGGTGACTGAAACGACACGGGTGAATGAGCATTCGGCGTCGTCTATCGCGCTTCAGGAAACTGGAGGACGTAAGATGATTCCTCGAACTTGTATATTTTTTTCGACGAAGCTGTGAAATGATTCTTGGTGTGTAGGGCGTGCACGCGCTCTGGGGAGTCATCCGATTCATTTCCTGCTTGCTTGGTGATGAAACAAAAAAATTAAATTGTTTTTTCCAATTTTGTGGCGGAACAGAGTTAATAAAATGCGTAAGATTACGAAAATGTAATGAACGTCTAATAAAAGTTGGAAATAGTGTTAATTCCGGCCGCGAGATGGCGACGCGCTACCTCGTTTCTCGATACGTAATCATAAGTTCCTATACTTATGAGGCGGGATAGCCTTGTGAATAATTTGCAAACACACGAATGTACTCGATACATAGGGTTTTTGTTAAAATTTTGACGTCGTACAACGTAAAATGTTTTTAAAAAATCAAAGAAATATATGACAAAAGCAAAAATAAAAGGTCTAAAAAGAATGTATAATAAGTTATAGTCTAAATAAAAAAAGGAAAGAAAAATGTTAAAGCTGGCATGTAAATACGGACGAAAATTAAAGATTCTTGAACTAAAGTGAATAATTTGCAAACACAAGAATGTGACTGAAGACTGAAAATGTTGTATGCAAAGTATATTATGTACGTCCAGATACAAATAAAAACAGGCTATATAGTAAGTAGTAAATACATAATACAGAAATAGTTGCGAGGTGAAGAAGCTAAAGAAAATATGGCAAGACTACAATAATAAAAGAGCTTTTTCAAACCTTTCAACAAATTTGCAATCTGCTATTTCCTTTCATTCATTTCTATCGATTTAATTTTAATTCAACGATACGATTTATGTCTATTTACAACTGGTTAATCCATTACTTGCACAAACTTGAAATTTATTTCGATTGATTATCTAATGCATCGATCCGGCAATCATTAAATGATAACAATAAGTATGCCGAATGATTTACGGTTGTTAGGCGAGTTATCGATGTCGTCCTCGTAAAACGCTTCCCTCCCAACCACGAAAAACACATCCTGCGTCTCGACGACTCTAACTTACATGTGGATCTTATTTACCGAGGACCTCAGCCGAGACGCTTCATTCACGGACTGCCTTCCTCTAGCCGCTGGTGTCCTGGCGCCTGTGACTATACCACGATGAGTTATAACGCGTGGGCGTGCTCCATAGATGAAAAATTTGGAACGCATACCGCTGCACCGAACGTGCCGATGAAACAAGCGGCCCTCGGACCTGAATCTCCATTCACATCACCAAGCCCGTCGTTACAAGAAAAAATACCCTTGCGAGAACTTCCTTGTTATTTCGCGGTCGAATAAATTGCTGTTTGGTTCTTTAGCGAGATGTTTACAGGGTTTATGGAAACCGTGTTCCAGCGAGATGATTTTTCAGTTGATACGAAGCAGTCAGAGAGAGCACGAATTATTCCAAGTTTGCTCAAGGGCCATATGCCGGTGGATTAAAAAGAATAATAAAGCCTGTATCTCTGCATCGAGATCATGGGAACGACACTGGGGGATGATTTCAAAATTTACGTCCCACCACTGTAATCATACGATATTAAACAACAAATCGTTAAATTAGGGAAGGCGAACTGGTAAAATTGTTGTAAAAAAAAACTACGGATTATGAAACTCTCTGAGACCATGAGACTTTTTGAAATATTAGAATTCTAGTTTGTTATTGAATTTGCAATAAAACAATACCGCGATTAAGGTAGTCTGAAGGTAGGTCAGTAAGGTAGGTAGAAAATTTGCAGAAACGTTCGTTGATGTCATATGCAGATGTGTATAAAATTTCAGGGGCATTTATCGACTAAAAAATGACGATATTTATTCTTGAAAATCGTCATTTTTCGCAATCCTCTCATAACGGAACCCGTGTTAAATATCGCAACGTTATACAATGAGTATTTCGATCATTTGGGTGATGAAGCCTGTTGAAATTTTGCACACATTTTTATATAACATCAAAGAAGATACGATTCGTTTTTATAAGAAATCTTATGGAAAACAAATTCATGAGATTTTGCTTATTGTATAACAAATAAATTTTACGTAAGATTAATATGAATTTTGAGTATGTTGTTTTTAGTCGATTTGCAACAACGTTTCTTAATGAACTTGAACGCTCGGTCCACTTGGTATGTGACAAAAAACGAGAATACAATTTTAATCCCTCTACTGATACGACTACCTTAAGCGAGGTATATGTTGATCGAGTACAATGTCACCGGGGTCTTAACATTAAAATCGCGATTATTGTTCCGTTATAAACATATTCGAATTTCTTGAAATGAACGAGATAAGTCTCTTTGTGGAAATATGAGTTTCCCTCTCGTATCGTGTCGATACAGGATACCAAATAAAATGCGACAATAATAAAAACGAGCTAAAATTATACACAGTGTAAACTACTCTGATTCGACGAGCTAAAAACGATCGGTCTTCGCAGGACGCGTCCTTCTCCCAGAGCGCCCACGGACAGAAGCCGCATTCACAGATAATTCTAACAGTTTATACGCCTCCCTGTACAGTGAGGAGGAGAACATACAAGCTAGTGTGTGTGAACCGAGTGAAGCGAATTTCGTAGACGTTCTTGGCGATGTTTGTGTCCATGGCATCCCAGGAATATACACATCGTTATCTCTCTCGTCTCGCACGTTTCTATCAGCATAACGTTTTTCAAATTGCCTGAAGCGCGTGAGAAAGTAACGACGTATGTACAAATAATCGTTCGACGCACGTACGATCGGATACGAGTATACAAAATCCATGTTCCGAAAATAAAATAAAAAGAAAAAAAATTGGTTTGCGACGAAGACCAATTAAACATGTATTGTATAGGTATATTTGGTAAAAATTCACCTAGGTTCCATGTTCTATATTTGTATATATACGAGGAGAGGTAACAACGGTATGCTCGTATTTATTCAAATAAATTGCCCACTCATTCATTATTTTTATTTCGTTTACCTTGCCCTTGCGTAATTTTTTCATGTTTTTGAGAAGTGATTAGATTACAAGGAAGCCCTCAAATAATTCTCTACTTATTCGATATCGAAATATTTAAAAACTCGGAGAGTACCGGGTTATTGTTACAAAATGCTTTTTTGCTAATATATCAATATATATGTAAGTAGATGTATATTTATATATGTATATTCCGTTCTTATTCAATAGCTGGTGATGAAGGCTATTTGAATTCAAGGAAAAACCGTGTAACCAACTAGAGCCGGATCGTTTTCGCGATTTCCAGGCTACTTTATTTACAACTCATTGCTGAAACATCGGAGTCTCGAACCACCGGATTCATTCTCGTATATTTATCGCGTGCGTAGCGTCAACGTGATACAGTGACAATGAATTCGACGGTGGCTCGAAGCTGGGACAAGCTCGAAGCGATATCCCGATAAGAACGTATGTCAGGCATCGTGGATATCCACGCTTTGGCTTCTGCGAATACAGCTTTTTATCACCTTCTTTCTCTTTTTCAACAATCAGGAGAAAACGTGCGAGAAACGCGGAAGAAGCGTTGCATCGTGACCGATCTATTCCATCGCGATACTCCAGAGAACGTATTTGACGCTGTATACAAAAGCTGCAAAGCCCACTATCACACACAGATTCGTGATAGCGCTATGAAATGGACTTTGTTCGCGCTGCAACTGATCTCTTATCAGTGACGATACTTCGGCCGTCGTGGACTGGTGCCTCGTTTGTTTCTCCATCTCTGCTCGTCTTCCCAGTTCTGTATTGATTTCCTGTACAAACAATTGAAAATACAAACGTAATGTAAACGGTTTAGTACGTTGTGCAACGCGAATCTTCAAGTCGAGTACTTTGTTCACCACAAGAACTTACCTCTACCATTTCTGGGAACAACTCGCAAAACATTTTATCCCTCAGATTAAAATTCAAACTTTGTAGTGCCCATTGTCTCTTTTCCCAATCCGTCGTATTGATACTGCCCAACGTTGGACTCTTCTCGATCTACAGTGAAAAGTAAGAACAATACGTTAAGTTTGAGACGAAAGTGGAACAAGAAAGTATAAAAATCAGGGGCAAAGGACGATATTACCATGAAACTTAGGAGACCTGTGAGAATTGTCGAGACGCTCCATGCCGGATTCCATGTATCTGGATGAAAATCAGATATCGAAAGGCAGAGTCTCGTGTTGACCTTGAATCGACCATTTGGTGTCGTCATGTAGATGCTGGGAGGTTGAAATGGAAATTCCGCTGGAAAAACCAGCTTGCCATGATAAAAACCACCATCATAAGGAGTATTCTCGGGACCTTTGACGACATAATGCCTATGACAAGTACAAATGAATAATATACTTTCAGTTTTGTTTTCAAAAAAACTTACAATATACCTTTAGTATACGTTTTTGGAGATGCTTACAATGTAGTCAAGTTACAAGTTACGAGCATGTCCAAAAACGTATATTCAAGAAATTATTAACAGATTGAAGATTATTTACCAAGTCAATTAGTCTATTCCTAGCAAAAGACATAATTTTATCGGAAAAAGATTTACCAAACGAGGATATTCGATGGTACTGGCTCAGCAACAACGTAAGGTACAGGATCTTTTTTGAGCCGGAGATAATCCTGTTTTAACCGGGCAGTGGCACTGTTTGGTTTTCTGTTCATTTTCACCATTGGACCAGATTTCTCCAGCCTGACAATCTTTTAACCAAGTTGTTCACAAATTATCTGAAAAACTCTTTACCTCGAACTTGGTAATTAATTGTAGATAAGATGTTCAAACCACCTGAAAGAAAAATACAATGTGCTATAGATGAAACTGTTCTCGATGTAACCTTGGTAAAAAACAGTATCTGTTGAGCAGAGTATCCAGTTACAGAAAATCACAATTCGTTTCATGGAAGATATCTCATAGTACAAAACTAACGAAGTTGCATTTACTCGTTTGCGAAGACCAATTATAAAGCAATTAGAAATGTTTTCTCAAGTAACCTGTATCCGATAAGTAGAACTTTTAACCACGTCAGAAGTTCACCGGAAAATTGAAACGGCGGTATCTAACGATTTAGAATTAAAAATACACTTCACCTATGCGCCAAATCTACTGATGCAAACGCCAATTGTTTTTTTTTTTAAATGTTATTGCGATTGTGCGCTTGACGACGTAACGATACACAACGATTTTGACAGTAAGATGTTTTTTCGACGGAAAACATATGACGATAAGGCGACCCTTCGGTGTATTGACCAAAGCTGCCTCTTTTCACCGCACTGACTCACGCGGCAGCACCAATCGGTCCTAATTTTCAGAATCCTGCAAGAAACGGCAGAGAGCGCTGCCCTCTAGATTACGAGATCCGTTTTGGGGTACACTACAGTCGCCGTACGGTGAGAGACGACTAAGTCGATAAAAAAACACGAGTCGATCGCGTCCTTGGAAACTATCCTATGCACACTCTATTCATCTTTTTATCAAATTTTCTTTGCATCCTGACCGACCCATAGCATTCCAAAATTACATTAGGACATATCTGTATCGTATGTGCATAATAGTTGAGAAATTGTCAAATCATCGAAATAATACGCGCGATGGCTGATTCGTCGTATGAAAAAGGACTTAGTGAGCTTTCAAAAATGAAAGTGAGTTGAATTTTACACACAGCTTTGTACCAAACCGATTACTCGTGTTTCCCGGCTGTTTCTAACCCCAAAATCGATTATCATCACAACGGCTTTTTTTTATTTTTAATTTTTATAACTTAAATTCACTAATGATTGTGGAAATAATTCCAGGTTGCCGATTTGAAGATTGAATTGAAACAGCGAGGCTTGCCAACAACTGGAAATAAGAATGAACTTGTTGAGAGGCTCCAGTTAGCTATTCACGGAGGTATATTCTTCTTTCTCCTTTCGTTTGTAGTCTAATTGTTAGACGGAAAATGTCAGGCACCATACATTTTTCAATTATTTTACATTAATTATTTGTTAACAAGATTCAGCGTTGTCGTTGGACGAAACTAATGATGAAATACTTGATGAAGATGCGGTCCTAGGTGTAAGTTTTCAACATTATATATATAAGGTTTATTTTTTCATTTTTTGCCTATTAGAAATGGCTTCGTTATATTTCCTGTTTAGAGTGAAATATGTATCTTTCCTGTTTGTAATAACCAAAATTTAGCAGATGATAGGATAAATAAATCATGTCTTTTCGAAGTAAACACCAATAATAATGTTTGTTGGTGAATGTGTATTTAAGTAAGTCTGTTTGTAATTAGGACGAAGAAATCGAGGAATTGTCAAGCAAGCCAGATTCTCAAGAAATTGGAGAGAAAAGGAAACTGTCTACCGAAAGTAACACAGGAAGTAGTAAGAAAATAGTGTTAAATCGCAATCCAATAATTGAAGAAATCAAAGTCGATCAGGGAAAAGATGAAGATTCAATTACAAAAGCTTTGGACGATACGCAGCCAGAGAAAAAGGTTATTAAGCTGTCGGAACTAGGTGTAAAAGAAAGACTGGAGATGCGAGCTAAGAAGTTTGGAATGCCACTGTCCGAAGCCGCTAAGAAAGAAGCTCGATCAGCAAGATTCAATGCTAATACTCCTAACAGCAAATCTTCAGCATCCGTGAAAACACCAGTGGTAAATGTTGAATAACTATGATTTCTAATAACGCAGCTAGGAATCAGTAAAAGAATCTCTTCTGTCAAAACAATCATTTTTTTTACAGCATGTCTCTTATGAAGTTTTGAAGAAGCGGTCAGAGCGATTTGGAACAACTGCTTCGAGTATTATGGAAAAGGCTGAACGTGAGGCAAGAATAGAAAAGCGAAAGGCCAGGTTTGGGGAGGTAAAGCCAATTGAGAAGGGATTCCACAATAGAGTTAAGATTGTTAAATGATACTCAGTCTTATACACCGCAAAGGTGATCTAGATTACAACCAAACTAGGCTTTAAGAATTTGTTTTCCAATCAAATCAGCCATTATTATGACGATCACATTATGATATAGAGAGCATTTCGAACTGGTGTACATTCACGTCTTATTTCCAACGATTTTGTCATCGAGGCAGTACGATTACGAACTAAGACCGTAGCATAATCGTTGCATATACGATTTAGTTATAACGAGGCAGGGAATACGAGTATAATAAAATAATATTGATTTACACAAAAAGTTCATTTTATTTTTCTCCCTAAATATAGTCAGGCTTTTTTTTTTTCATAAATATGTTTGTCGAAATGAGAAATACGTCTACAAGACCATGGTGTATAACCGAGGTAAATAGCTGCCTTAAAATCCACATGTTTTCGAGTTTGAACGATCAAAAAGCGATCGACTTCAATCGTGAAGAATCATCAATTATTATGCCTGATAGATCAAAGGGAATAGATATCAATCGATTTTTTGTTTGTTTTTATCTCTATTCTGTCGAGACTGCTCGTTATTCTTCTTAATCAGTTATTCCATGTATCCTGCTAATGTAGGTAATAAGCATTTCTGTGTGTAACATATCTCATACATTCCCAAAAGAGGAAGTTCAAGGAATAAAGAGGCAATTGTTATTTAAAGAAAGATGGATAAGTAAAGAAAAGCAGATATAGATAATTCCAGTGCATAACGAGTCTTGTGAAGTGTTCATCTAGAACAAGATCTTCGCTATAAATCTATTACTTCACAGGCGTTAACTTAAAGCTTTATAAAAACCTAATTTAAAAAACATTATCACAATTGCATTTATCGCGCATTGAAATACATAAATTTCTTCCGTCCAATGTATACATGAAAAAACATATCACGTGCTTCGATTCCGTGATATCGTCGAGAAATTCCGCGTGTTTATACGTACGGAAGCCACGCTGCTTTACCGCCCACGAAGTCTCGAGATTTTTTCCGGAACTTTATAATATGATGTTTCGCGTGTACAACTTTACTACAAAGGCAATATTAAAATTTACAATCATTAAACTTATCGGGTGGGACATACATAGATGTACAACATACCCGGCACAGCGGTTTTTTATATGGAATTCGACGAGGGTGAATGTATGCACGTCCGCCCCACCGTTGTACTCCGAGTATCAAACACACAACATAACTCTATCATATATATCGTTCACCTTGGCAAAAAAAAGAACCAGAAAAGAAGAAAACAAAAAAGCAACGAAACGTTACAGTACAAAAACCCACTTGGACTCTACAGATCGGCAATAGTGTTTGTACAGTTTTTGCAATCACAATCGATAATCAACCGTAGGATCGATAAACTCTAATACATATCTAATATACAAAAAAAAAAAAGAAAAAAAATTCATGGACTAAAGCAAGGTTTTCAGAGTTATACTCCAGACAACTAATATTTAACGAGCAATATATAGTAAATGTATTGGGCGTTGACGAAGCAAAATTTCCCCTAGGCATACGACTTTTAGCCTTCGACTGTGGTCTTGAAAGTTATTGAAGTACTTTTTTCAAAGGTGACATGTTATTCGCGTTGATTGGCGAGGGAACAATAGAGCCGAAGGGGATGTTTAATGAATGGAAAAAAAAGAAAAAAAAAATCAATAAACTCCGATAGTCGACGAGGCACTACGACAATTTTACAGATTTACAAGTTTTAGGGCAGGATTGTGTCCTCTAACGTAATAACTTCCCCACAAATTCGCTCGAATCGGTCGCCGACCTATACGTGTCACTGAGAAGGCTTTTTTATTGCCATTACCATGTTTGTGGATATATATATGTGTGTGTGTGTGTGTATTCCCCCCTTTTAAATTCCCCTTATTAGCGATAATCGTTACTGCGAGAACACATGCTGTCTCGTACTTTTACGTCCGACGATTCGTAGGCCTAATCGAACACGTACATGGGGGGGGGGGGGGGTTTAAGACTGCATGAAACCAGAACCTAGTATCCCGTTTATCATCCATTTTTGGCAATCCGTTACTTGGGCCTGAGGCCACCGATTGCTGTGCTGAGCGTAAAGTTGGTCGGTGCCGTTAATGACGTGGGTGTTGGCGCGACACTCGACGTTTCTCCTACGCCGCTTGAACTCGCTACGCTGTTCTCACTCTTGTATCGAATGTTAGTGTACTCTCGACCAAGTTGAAGTGATTTCTGCAACAATTTTCGAAACGTTTCGCGTTGTCAATGAGTCACGAAAAACAAAGGAAGAGAGTTAGATATTGTGACCGATGACTGCGACGAACCTGTTCGGCAAGTCGTCGTTGCGATACAGTCTCGATGTAGTGTAAAACTGCTAGATAAACGAATTTATATTGCGCTTCCGTCTGTACCATACCGGAACGTTGAGAGCGAACTCGTTGGATCGTACGCTGTATGTCGATTTCACAATCAAGACCTGAAAGTATGAAAAAACGGCTATTAATGAAACCCGATATTTTTTTCATTTCTTCAATAGTTGATAAATACGAAAAAAGATCACCATGTCTTTTGATTTGATCGAGAATCATGTCGATCACAATGAAAGTGCCAGTACGTCCGATACCAGCGCTACAGTGAACGAGGATCGGTCCCACGGTCGTTGGCGATTGATTTGTCGAGCCAGTTGGGCTTACGGTTGCCGCTATTGACTCTTGTCTCGCGTTCACGTCATGCAGAAAGTTCAGAACGCAGCCTGGATCTGAAGGTACGCCGTGATCAGGCCAAGCCTGTCAACGATGTAAAGATATCAATTTCTACTTCTTGTGCCGATGAGTAATATATCAAGTACACGAAAATATTAGATTTTTTCATAATATTACTTGAAAATGATAATGATAGATCCGTCGGGGTTCCGAGCAATTTGGTTTGTTTCCTTGAAGAAGAAATTCGCGCAAAGTATAGTCAGCGGTCGAGGTACGCCCGAGTGCGCGCACTTTCCACTCGCCACCATACTCACTGACTTCTCCCTCTTCTGGCCAGTAGCGAGCACACTTATTCTAGAATAGGAAGAGAATCGTGCTTGTTTACATATATTTCACGGGCCAAAGATAATATAATCATTTCGTGCAAATCAGTTTTTTATTTATTATTCTGTTTAGATCGTTAAGTACCTTCCCTCTCTCCATCTCTTTGGTGGTCATTACGATAACCTGAGTATTTTCCCGATAAACCATGTGCCAAAAGTCCTGAATGGTATTCGGCAGACAACCCTGAGTGGCAATGTAGCATTTGTTGAATATGCAAGTATCACCAGAGGCTGTGACACCGGTACACGTGCCTTCTCCCTCTTCGTTCTAAAACATAATCGACAGGTTTTTTAAAGTTCTTTTTTTTTACGATTCTTCTAGATACCAGGAAATATTCGTTGCCCTCAATAACCCACTCACTTTGATATAATTAGCATTAATGTAATCTGCGCCAGGAACATTCGGATCCACATCCTTCAATCGTACTCTTGTGTGATCGACTACAAACGAGAATTCCATTGATAATTAGCAATTTTTCATAAACATCGATGTTGACTTATTGAATAATGGTATATTAAGAAAGATTTTTAAACGATAGTCTTACATGGGAGGATATTCTTATAACGGTTCTTTGCTCGATTTTCAGGCCTGAGGCCCTCTTTTCTAGAGAACAAATGGCGACACTCAAGCTGCTGAAGCGACTCGAATTCTTCCCAGAATCCAGCTTTTCCCTTGGCCCGGCCAGCACCGGACTCATTGTCGGCAGCAGCTCCGTTCCAACAGAGCCAACCATTTGAGCAACCGTTTTCCTTGTGCAATTGTCTCACACGGCTCTCGATGCCACTTGCGTTTATACGCGTCGCGTTAAATGGTTGTCTGAAAATAGAAGAATAGAGTCATTCGTAAGAATTTACGTTCTCACAATATCGATCATTACTTCATTTTGTTATCACCGTCAAACTTTTCCTATCTCTCCTCGACATATGCCATCCATTACAATAACTCACCGAAGATGTACAACGCTTCCACTGGTCTCGACCATAGGATTTCTCTTGTAGTGCTCTATCAGATCACTGAGACTATCGAATTTCTCTCCTCCACCCACATCGTACTTAAGATCCTGGAACGTTAATGACCTTTCCATCTGCAATTCAATTACCACTGAGTACACCATCGATATTCGATAAAACGAATATTGAATTACCTGAGAACGTATCATAACATGAGTAACGCGATCATCCGTCCTTACGGATAGAACGAAATCTCCTGGTTTGCTTTGCGATTCACGAACAAGAAACGAGCCATTCTTTCCACGCTCCAACATCAAACGTTCGGCCTCCTTGGCAGATAAATGACCATGAAACCACCTCTCAGTCGTGGGATCGGCACAATTCAATGGATACTTCAACTCAATAACCTCGCCGGTTTTTTCTCTTAATTGTCCACCATTCTCCATGTAAAATTGGACAAGTTCCGAAAGAGTTGCAAATTTTTCACCACCGTAGAGATCATAAAAGTCACCAGTATTTTGAATCTTTATATGGGTGACTTCTCCATTTCGCCTGTATGAAAATACATTTTATTGCCTCGATTCTGTTTTTTTTTATAGGCAAAAGATAGATTAAGAGAATACCTGACAGAAAGCTTTCAATAAGTCTAATATGTTTTTCTCACCTGACTGAAAGTGTGAAGTCACCGGGATTAGACGAACTTGGACGTGCCAGAAAAGAACTGTCGTAACCACGTTCCATCAATAGACGTTCAGCTTCGATACCTGATATGTTAGGATGGAACCATCTGGGATAGAAATAATATTGTAGAATAATTGTTGATATTCCTCAAGTATTTACTCATCATGCCTCTCAAACTATTAACTACTATTGGTCATCGATAATTGTTCTCTTTCACGATTGTAAAATTTTTCCATAATTTTCATCTTCACTGTTTATATTAATTCGCAAATCGCACAGTACACATGTATCGAGTAAAGCTTGCTACGGTAATATTGTATAGACATTTAAAATAAAATATTACTGCAATTCAAGTAGCGATATTTATTTTTCATTAATTTGGGAAAAATCTGAAAGTCCGTGGAACGCACGCTAATTTCCTAGCACTAGCAGAAATCACAAATATTTTATCCGTACGTTCTGAATAATTGACGCGCGAATGTGTATATATTCAATTTACTGCGAATATCGGTGAAGCCGAGTGTCTACTAAAGGGGAAGTATCCGAGGTAAACTGTCCCTGGGTTATGATAATTGTATGGGTGGGGGCCGCAGAGTGATCGAGAAGAGGAGGGATTTTTTTTTCTTGTTTTCAACGTCGTAGAGTAGGAAAAAACATGTCTCACCTGCGGGATGCCATGTCGTAATTACAATTACTACTGTCTGACAATCAATAATTTACAGTATATCATTGAATGCAGCGAAGCCGCAGAGACAGTAGTGGGCGACACGCAGGCAGCGTCTCTCTGGTAATTGTCAACTGTAGCCGCGCCGCCGACATGACATTTTTGCACCACTCCTGTTCGCACCAAATTAAAACTTTTTTTATCGTTTCAAGGTTAAGTTAAATGCTCTCAATGAGAAAGAAATAAGAATAAAAACGCGATAGCCTAGACTCGGTAGGCGAGGAAAAACGGTTTGACCCTCCCGTTCGATACGAAATACCGCGGAGATCAAATATCACCGATCTCGAAGTAGTGGAAAAAAGGAGTTCCGATACTTTGCCATGGAGAGCAAAATGCTAGACATCCAACAACCAGACTAATAATGTGTTTACTTGTGCGAACTCGCCGATTAACGTGAACTTTTTATGAATGATGATTGTTGAAAAATTATTGAAATTATAACGTTTGTCCGATAACGGCGGTCAGAGAATAAAAGAAAATGGATTGACATTACGTGTGTCAGAGTTTTTTAAAATTTGTATACCTTGTTACGTCCCAGCATGGGCAACCTTTACCTCCAATCGATAAGTTAGAATACTACCTTACCTATCCCTGAACAAATGCGGTCTGCCGCTAAAATTCAAACAATATGTACATCTTTTCTCTCTTATTATCATTTTATTCTTTAATTTTTCCTTTATCATTGCATTTATAAAAGAATACCTAAGAATCAACCAGTATTTCCTAGAATACTTATAAAATATTTCTCAAACAATCAAAACCCGGAAATCCAATCTACTTACAAAAACAACCACGCAGCGCAACGAGAAACGCTACTTATCCTCACTAACAATCTTCCAACGAATAATCATTCCTCTTATATACAACCGCGAATAATAAACTTTACTAATAACAACACTATTTATTCTTAAGCGTAAAGCGGACCGCACTCAAATTTATAAATACCTAATCCCATAATTTTTCTTATTCATATTTCATTTCAAAGAACGCCTCGTACCGATATCACCGCTCGAAAACTCAGTTACAAACATAACTCTGTAATCATTCCACGAATTATAATTTGAAACTTTACTTCCTTTCTCACGAGCATCACTCACGAGGCGATGATCTCACGTCACCTCTACGTGATCGAGATAAACCCCTCTACACAAAAACGAAGGGTCTCACTAACAAACTTAATGAATCAAATCCATCGAATATTTGTAACTCCGCCCGAACCAAAGTGAAATCATTAATCTTCCTCGAGAAGAAGAAGCAGAATTGAATCAACCTCGAACCCGAAAAGATCTTAAGCGAACAAATCACTGTCATTTGAAAAAATCGTTCTAAGCTCAATTTGTAATTCCAAAGTACAATTTCAAATTCGAATAAAATACAGTTGTTTTGTTAAATGTATGTGAAGTGTTGGCGTTGCTATCAATATTTTTCCCAACGAATTCGTCCTCACGGATCAACAGCGAAGAGTCTGGGAAATAACCATCAAGCAAAACGTCTTCGAAGAGGAATCTCCCTCGACGATTAATACCAAATCGTTGACTTGGTATATTGAACACAAATAAATCCCAGGCGATGAGCTCACATCCAGCCGAATAGCGCTAACCAAATCAAATTTCGCGCGCATTTCGAATTATCGACGGAGCTTCACTCTCTTACCCACTTGGGACGTAACAACGTCACCGTGGATTACCGAGTACCTTGGTATGGTAGTTAGACCACGGAACTTCTTATGCCATTCTGGGTAGGCCCGTTCACCTTCCAGAGAATATCGCGTCACTTGACCCTCATTGAACTCTAGTCATATAAAACATGTTTCTGGTCCAATTCAATTTTCTTTGTTATTAAAAATACATTATCTTGGAAAAATTTAGATATATTAATCGTTCATCGACAAACGTTACCAGCAAAATATATTTTAAACTTTCAAGAGTTGAAAATGTATTAGCCAACGAAACTATGTTCAGACCGGTCAAGTTAAGATTTAAATGTGTGAATGACACTTTATACTCGCCAGTCATACTGGATTAGATCCGACTACGGATCCGAGTTTCTCATACATGATTTACTTATCTCCTTCGCCAATTTGACGAATACACAAATATTGTAAAATGACGCGTTTAATAGGCGTTCGATTATTTTTATTTTTATTCGTAGTGAACGGCGGTAAGTATACAGCGAATACCACGTTTTCATCTATAATAGAATATCTACCACGTAAATATTGTTTAACTTGTTTAGCCTGTGCTGAAAGAATCAAGGATATGATTTACATGTCGTTCGATGGTGTAGCCGCTTGTTTTCGAAGACACAATGGCACTCATCAATTCGGCTGTTCGTGTAAGTGCACAAAATTCTCATAAGCATCACCGAGTTGTACTAGTCAAATGGGCAATAGCCTTTTCATGCCCATAAAAGTGGTACAACCCGATTACAGTCACGACTTATTTACATCCTGTTGAAGTGAAAGTAGAAAGAATAATTCTGTTAACAGCAAGCAGATCCGGCAGTGTTGGTGTTATTCACTTTGTGGAAGGTCCAATGGATCTAACATGGCTCAAGAACAAAGGCACAGCTGGCCCTTATACAGTGGTCATGCCCTTTTCAATGTTTACCAAAGAAACACTGGATAGTCTGGAAGCAATGAAAAATATAAATGGAGTCTTATTGGCGAAGAATAACAGCGAGGCTCTTCCCTCGGTTTATTCACCGGAAGATAGCTGTCCCAATAGGTATTCTGGTTTCAAACAATGCAACAAAGAAAAACCCTGGAATCCGGTTGGATCGAGTTTTCTTATGAGGGACTGGTCATTTCCAATTTTCTATATGCAGGTAAGACATCTTTTGAGGTTTTATGGTTCCTTCAATTTTTCGTTGTTCTACCACTGTTTTACATTCACTTCCCCAATTTCCAAGGTGTGTCTGCACATTGTTTATCTAAACTGTACCATACTCATCTAAGACACACGTTAACTGCAGAAAACCTGTACCAGGTACATTGGTTCAATCTAAAATCTTATGATATTACAAAGCATCATTGGTTTTCACAAGAATTACTTATTAGCTGATATGCCAGTCGGTGCACGGCTAAGCAGCCACTGCTCAAGGTTGTGGCAGCATGTAATACAGCTTAACTACAGTGATAGAGCCGTGCACCCACTATGTATATATGACCATTGGTTACTCTGAATACTGAGATATTAGAATATACGACTAGTTAAATGTAGTTCAAATCCCTATTATCCGTAACGAATCAAATATTTTTCGTATGTAGAATATTTTATACCTAATTTCCCAAAATACATAAACTTCGTATGTTTACCTTATAATCATCATGAATTAGAGAGTGATTATAATGGTGTTTAAAAAACAAACATTTTGATTGATAATTTTGCATCCAATCGTGTTTATGATCAATATAATTCTTAAATGTCAGAACGAACAGCAGCTCCAAGAGATAAAGGACTGCTTCTTCAAGCACAATGCTCATGATATGGACAAGCAGGATGAACGATCGCTTTGTGCCCTTGAGATGAAATCCTTCATGTACGCCGCCGTTGATTCAGAGTCTTGCATGAGACGAAGCACTTGGCTTTGGAGCTTTAATCCGACACAATTCTGTGATCCTCTTGGTGATCGTAACATTCACTGGCCTCTGGGTCCATTGACGGATGATGTGGAATCGGTAATTTTGGTTGTGGCACGCCTTGATGCAAATTCAATGTTCGATGGCCTTACACCTGGAGGAAACTCCGCTATTACTGGTTTAGTGACTTTGCTAGCCACTGCGCATTACATGAACATCTTAAACGCGACTGTAGAGAGTGAGTACGAGAAAATACATATGAGTTTTCAGGCGGCAATGAAAATTACTCTTTGGTACGATTGAAGGTTTTCTGTTTTTTATAGAAACCAATGTCGTGTTTTCATTGTTGAACGGTGAGGCATTCGACTACATTGGCTCTAGTCGTCTCGCTTACGATCTCAAGGAAGGAACATTCAACTCGATCGGGGGTAAAACTTTGCAACTCGACAAAATCACTGCCATAATCGAGCTCGGTCAACTTGGCGGTGTTGACAAACTTTATCTACATGCGAATAATTACGAGGATAGTGATTTGATAAAATCATTGCAGAAGAGCCTCTCGCTCGAGAACTCTACGTTAAAAAATAGTGTTCCACCAGCATCGATACAGAGTTTCTTGGCTGTAAAACCGAATCTTACCGCAGTTGTTATTTCCAATCATGGTGAACAATTCACGAACCAATATTATCACAGTCTTCTTGATGATGCGCAGAGCGTTGGATACGATGGGTAAGCCTATCAGATAACGTTTATTTACGGGGATACGATTGATTGTTTAACAAATTTTCTATTTGTCTGTATGAAGCGACGACAAGAGTCAGCTAGTGATATCGCTGTCAAGACTGGCGTTCAAACTGGGTAATCTACTGTATGAAAACGTAACTGGCAAGACACCACCTCCGATCGACAGGAACATTACCGAGACCATCTCGGAGATGTTGTCGTGTTATCTCGTTAGCGCCAATTGTACGCTGTTCCATGCAGCTTCGTCGCCGGGAACTAAATTGGCTGATCAAGTTCTATCATTGTACGTTGGGGTGACACGAGCTTTAAATTCGGCCACGAGCCTGACGGGTCAACTCTTGGTTCTCCTAACTGGTAAACAATTACCAAACATGACTGCCACCGAGTGCAACGAGAATCGTTTTTCCTGGATGGGCGGATACGATTTTACAGGACTGTGCATCGATTCGACAGTCAATTACAGCGCTGCAGTCAGTCCGGCGTTCACGATTAACAGTACGCTGAACATTACTATTATGCTTACCAAAACGTTGCAGCTTTTCTAAACACAATATTTTCTCCTGAGTTTGTTATACAAATAAGGTAATTGTTTTCTGCAGATTACAACATGAAATCCGGACAATTCTCTACATGGACGGAATCTGTGTGGTCTGTTCTGAGTGTTAGAATGTTCCTAAAACCGTCGGCGGGAACCGAACGACTGTCCATTATTCTAGGAAGCGTTATAGCCAGTTTATCGTTCCTGGTTGTTTGGTTCATCAATTCTCGTGCCGATTTGTTGTTCGGGAACAGGTGAGACTTCTCCGACCTCTGCTCATCGTAATGGGCGACACAGTTTTTGTCGATTGAAACGCGTGGAGTATTAACATTTAGATTAATTGAATTGCAGGAGGGGCGCAGATTGCTAGGGACACGCCGCGGACCACATATCGATGACCAGGTTGGATCATACGGAAGATCGGGACGTTCCAGTGACTAGCCTCTGAGTGATGTATTATGTGTGGTGCGCCCTCGGACAATCTTTTCGTGATTATTATTATTTAAAAAAATTATTTTCCTCTCTTATATTCGTGTTCATTCTACTTAGTTGTTAAAAACGAGTACAACGTAGCGAAATATACGATTTCGTTTGCGTGACGTAGGGAGCGTGGCGAACAAAGTCGGGCGACCGAAGTTTAGCGTTATCGCGCTATTTGTGTAGCTTTGATCTCTTCGAGTCTTGTCGCCCAATTGGTGAACCGTAAATAGCCCCGATCAGCAGGATTCGACGTTTAATTTTGGTCTCTTGTGCTAATCGTAGTTTCCAAAATCATGAAAATTTTGATGCGTATTGAGATTGCACCGTTTAAGAGCCCAAATGGCATTTGACCCGATATGTACAGACATTACACACACACACACCCACGCCCACTCACACATATGTATATATGTGTGTGCGCGCGTGTAATGGGTAATTAATTTATGATGAACGTAATTATTAATTATCGTAATATTTAAATGGTATTAATTCATACGAGTGGAGAGAAGTGTTTGTGATCGCAGCTCGCAGAACCCGGATTGTATTTTTTTTTCTAAACGGAACGGGTTTGTGAGTCTCGTTCGTCACAGCGTAAAAATTCGAAAAGAAAATCATTGTATCGAGAGCAAATGGCCTCACGGGAAAGGTGATTGCATTTGAAGTAAAATGGACAACATTTGATATCCTTGATGTTAATGCTTTCCTCGCTATGTTGTTTATTCGCATATGTACAAGGATGAGCATTTGAAATATTACAGACTTGGATGCGCAAAGTATGGGCGATACAAACAATGTTTCAATTAAAGCTGTACGATATATAGAGAGAGATCGCAATAAGTGAAAGATCGCTATAAGAGGTAACTATTTTTTTAGGCGACCACCAACAATTAATAATGATCTCATATGGTGGCCTCTTTCACATCGTACAGGTTTTAATTGAAACTTTTCCTGATATTATCGGTTGTATGGCCGCAACTAGCCTGTTTTTAAATGTCCCATCTTGTATTTTACCCCTTCAGTTAATCCTCTCATTTTGAGCTTCTTTCATGACGTTAAATTCTTCAAATTTTGTCACAAACACAGCCTTCGTGAAAAGGCGAATCAGCACATTAATATAGCACGTTAAACACATAATTTTCAATATATAAAAAAAGTTAAGGTTTAGCAATCAAGAGGAGGCCTTTTTGTCGCCACAATAACAGCGTTCTTCTTTTATTTCTTCGATTGCTGGAAATTATCGGTGGTAGTAATACTTTCCATTTACGATCTGCCCAGTCATTCCATTATTGTACCTGATGTACATCATGGATTCAGCGAGATTATTCTTTCGCTGTAACAATCTCGTTCCGAGATGATGAATCAGCCACTAATTTGGCCAACAGTACGAAAGTTATGCGAGGGTTGTATTGCAAGCGTGATGGCATTTATTATCAATAAACTTAATTAACAGGGCGTAGATGTACACGAGAGAGAAGTATTCAATTCATTCGCGTCTATTCTTTTTTTTTCATCTTCAGTACGCATCGCATGTATTTAATGTACGTAATAGGTTTAGCTTATTTATAAAAAAAAAAAAAAAGAGAGAAAATATTTCATCGAAGCCAGGAATGGCCCAAAATAACCGGTTCTCCAACAGATATGCTACGTATAATTGCTACGGATAAACGAAGAATTTATTTCGTCAATCGCACGGTTATAAAGAGATTTCCTCGAGCATCAAATACAACAACTGCGAGGATACTACGTTCTCTGAAATTGAACACAGGCAAAACGATTTGTCCCCTCATACTTCATCAGGCAAGACAATATTACAACAAAAAGCACTATAACGACCTCGACACGGAGAAAAATAATTGTACAACAATGTTTGTAATAAATGAATTTATATTGCCAGACAAGTGATTTTCTTCTGGCCCATTCCTACTTCTCTAGAAAATATGTGAAAATCTCATGAGAATGTCAACGCCTATGTTTCAGGAGCCCCTTAGACGTAGACAGCTCCACCGGAAGTCTCCGTACACACGCGTAATTCTTTGATCCGGGGACTTGTAATTTTGTTTTTTAAATTTTAATTATTACGTATTCTGTGCGAAATGCAAGGACGAAAAAGTTTCTTCGACGAAGAACGGGAGATAGGAGGATTCGCGCGTTCGTCCACGTGCGTATGGACACGTATAAGAGTAAAAGGTCTCAGTCGCTGAGTGGCAATTCGTTTTCTTTTTTATTCATCGCAGCCACTCTTCTAATCTTTCTAATTCGTAATCTTTCAAGTACTTCTCAATATTTATTCAGTATGCAAGTCATGAATTAGGAGGCTGGGCACCGCCCACCGAGCTATCACAGTCGTCTGGTGCCGCAGCACATACGTATACGTGGTTCAGCCTTAAACCCTACCTCTTAGAATATAAATCGTTCGTTTTTTAATTCTTGTTTCTGCGGTTTTTCTTTTTATCCTTCGGAAATTAGTTACATCGCAATAGTACAGATCCCCGATCGCATTCGACACTCGCGTTCGCTAACAATTCCAATGTCTCTCCCTTTTTAGAAAGGGGATTAAAAATATGTCGCACACGGCATTGCTAATTACAAGATCTAGCCGTG